>CAUYPK010072627.1:0-12640 GCA_963574355.1 Loris lydekkerianus | reverse complement strand
GACTGAAACTGCAAGAGCAGGCAACCTAAGACAGGGGCTATGTTTTTCCACCATACAAAAAACAAAAGAGGGAATTGTTGGGCCCTGCCATGTGCCTGAGGCCTAGTGCAACTTCCCCAGCCTGACTAGAAGTAGATCCATGGAGCTACTTCTGCGTAGCAATGACTCAGCAAGACCTGCCCTGAAACTGCCTCTACTTAGATACAGCCAACGTGGTACCATGCCATTGGCCCAACCCTGTCACGCACCTCATCCCCCGCCTTCTTTCCCCGCCCCTTTCCCAGGCTCTATATAAGTGGCTGCTTGATGCAATAAAGTTGAGTTCCTGCTTAAAAAAAAAAAAAGAAAAAGAAATTAAATCAGAAAGGAAGAGCAAAGAGAGGGAAGGAGGGAGGGGAGAGGGGCTTTGGTGTGTGCCACACCTTTTGGGCACAAGACATGATTGTAAGAGGGACTTTACCTAAAAATGCAATCAGTGTAACCTGGTTTATTGTACCCTCAATGAATCCCCAACAATAAAAAATAATGAAAAAATAATAATAATAATTAACATTCTGAATCAGTATTTTCCCTAAGTGGCCACAACCTCCAGGTCCTAACCACACTTATCTAACCAACAGGTGTCCACCAGTAAATTATGTGTTTTATTCTATCCATGAATAAAAGGATTGACAATCCCAACCATGAAGACACTTTTTGCCATTGTATAAAATTAAAGCGATAAAAGGATTTTTTATTTATTCCTACTTTGGACTACTTTAAAATAAACCTTTGGACAACAACAACATCAAAATTCAAATATTTCCTATGTTCCTCTTCAACACAGTTATCTAGCCAATTACTACAAATTTATCCAAGTTAGATCTGTAAATGTAACCTAATATCCACGAAGCTAGAATATAAACTGTAAAATATTAAGGACTTTTTCAGTTTTATCTCTGTTTCCCAGACACATTTTTTTCTCTTTTTCCATGCATTCAGTTGATTGTCAGTAATAGATCATCAGCAAAGTCGTATTACAAGAGCAACCTAACCTACACTATAGAAATTTTATAATCCCTGAATATAATACAAAGTCTGACACTTTAGGAGCAGGCCTAAAACTGACTAAGGCTTATTTTGTAATTTGATATTTCTATAAAAACTATACACTCACAGGTCTTTGACTATCTTCTTTTATATACAAAAGTTCTGTTCAGTTTGTGGTCTTAGAATTCTTTATTCTTTCTATTAAGTTGGCACCATAAAAAATATTGTCAAAAGAGATCAATGGAAAATTCACAATAGATTCAGATGAGAATGAGTTAATGTGGGAGTGAAGCAAAATCTGTTCTGTTGCTAGTCCATTATAAAGTCGAATGTCAGACTATGAAGGCAGATTTGTTTCTAAATAAGAAATATTAATTAAGCTTGAAGTCAAAAAAATTGGTTTGTGGAAGTATTATATTTGCATTTTATAAAATTATACAACAAAGTTTAGAAATATTGCATAGCCCTGAATTATCTAATTTATGCTAGATCTTAAAAATTAACCCATTCTACCTTTCATGAATAAGTCTTACTTTTCTAATTTATTATATATGTGATTATATAGTTAGTCCAACTAGATTCTTTCTTATTTCCTATAAACTCTGCTCTTTCCAACTTTTATATATTTGTGCAAACTTTGTTGTCAGCCTGGAATTCCTCAACCTATTCAAATCATGGTCAGCAGTCACACATCAGTTCATTTCTAGCTTAGTGATTCTTCTCCCCAGGAGTCATTGTTTTAGTACACAACATACACACTTTTCCCCTATACTAGCATATGTTTTTTTACATTTATCTCAGTTTTTAAAAACTAGATTGTAAATGTACTGAGTGTTAATTCTTTTACGTATACCTCATACTATCAAGCCTTATGTCTTTCTGGTATTAGTGGCTAGATAAGTCATCTGGTGTACTTATCCATTGCTACCCAACAAATTATCCCCAAATTTTGAGGTTTATAATAAATATTTTTATTTCACAGATCAGTAGTCCAGGAGAGTTTTAGATAAGAGGTTCTGACTCAAAATCTCTCAGAAGTTCAGCTATGCCTACAATCCTATGTGAAGAGCTGACTAAAGCGATACACTCTCAAACTCACAATCCTGGTTACTGTCATATTTAAGTTTCTCTGCCAGCTGTTAGATTTAAGACCTTTGCCACAGTGGCCCTTTCTGAGATTGCTTGGCATGGAATTTGGCTTTTTTTCAGAGGGAATAATTGGCGGGGAGTGGGGAAAGATAGTGCACAAGTGTGCTCACTTGAGATTTAGGCTATATACTTTTTGTAATCCAATCTCAAAAGCGACATACTGTTATTTCTGTCCCATGCTACTGGGCAACCCTGGTGCAATGTGATAGGCAGGGACTACACAAAAGCTTGAAGGAAAGGAAGCATGGGTTATTGGAGACCACGCTGAAGACTGGTTACCTTTCTTGAAAATTGTGATATCTTCAATTATAATTTGTTTTAGTCCTACCATACATTCTGAAAAATTAATCTGTGTCTTACATTGTTTTTTTATGTGTGTATTTAAATACACTAAATATGTGTATTTAATAATAAGCTAATAACTAAAATATGTAAGCATTAAAAAATCAATTTATTTTGAAAAATTAAAAAAAAAATTAGTTCTTTTTACATTTTCTTAGTCCTAAGTCAGAATTCAAATAATGTTTCATTCCTCTGTGTGTCTGTTTACTGAAATTTAGGACTTTAAACAGTGGTTGTTCTCCTAAAAGATTTATATTTTATTTATATCAATTTCTATAATAGTAATATAACATTTTAAACATAATTTTTTTTTTTTTTGAGACAGAATCTCACTATGTTGCCCTCGGTGGAGTGCCATGGTGTCACAGCTCACAGCAACCTCCAACTCTTGGACTTAAAAGATTCTCTTGCCTCACCCTCCTAAGTATCTGGGATTACAGGGGCCCCCACAACACCCAGCTATTTTTTTGTTATTGTTGTCATTGTTTTTTAGCAGCCCCTGCCCAGTTTTGAACTCACCAGCCCTTGTGCCTGGTGGGTTAGGCTGGTGGCCTAACCACTGAAGTATGGGTGCCAAGCTGACAAACATAATTCTAAATAAATATTAAAGATAATATTAAAGGCCATGTGAATATAATTATCATAACTAATTAAAAACAAATATAAATCAAATTATTTACTCCTAATTAGCATTGTCTGTACTACTTTCTTATTTCATGTAGGGATTGTGTTTTCATTTAAAATTATTTTTAAACAACTCGATAATATTTTCTATGAATCAGTTAAATACTTTTGTATTTAATGCAGGAAAAACTCCTTAACTCTGGGGTCTTGCTCTGTGCATTAAATTGCATTTGTAAATGCTTCACTGAACAGTATTTTTCAAATATAATCCACATTTAGTAATCATGTTTAAAATATAATTTTTCATAGTTATGACCCATCTGTTCAATCCTGATAAGAAGTTCAATAAAGTAGGCTGTAAAAATCGATGCTGTTAAATGTTTATTAATTATCTAACACATTGCTTAGCTTACTGAGCACATTTAATACCCCAATACTTATTTCAAGGTATATATGGAAATTTTGCACTTAGGTTTAAAGATACATTTTAACCTTCCTTTCAGCTGTGTTTTCTTAATCCAAATTTATAAGCATTGCGCTTATTCCATTTAATCTGATCTTTCATTGAGGATACAATTTCTCTGAAGGTAATGCAGACAATTTCTATCTCAGGAAAAATATCTTAAAAGTACTTTGTACATTAAAAATCAATGAAGCATAATAGGCTAAGCTGCACATAGACCAGATTTCAACATTTGCCAAAATTATCAGTAAATTTAAGACTCTTTCTAATTTTCTCAGCCATTATTTTAAATTTCAGTAGCACCAGGAACTGATTTAATCAGTCAGTGAGACGTACGGCATTCAGGTCAAGTAGATCAGCACAAACATATTTTCTGATTTTTTCACTCTCATCTCTTAAAAGGCCCTTTGTCACCAGGACTAATAGTGTTCTCCTTTCAACTATACTAAAGTAATGTGTTCTAAAATGTACTATTATTTTTATAGTTTCTAACAATGAAACTATTGACGAAACTACAAATGGAACCACAATGGTCAATTCATTTCCATCATTAGCTACATTTTTTCCATCTTTACTTCGTGATTTTCATTCTATTTCCTTCCTTCTCTTGCATCTAATATAACGCCCTAGTATCTGACTTAATGCATAATATTATAATTTAGCATCTGCCATTATGCTGTAAACACAATAGCATTCGGAAATGAATATTTTAAAAATGTGTTGCTTTATTGAAATGTATAGTCACAATTCTGGTGTCAAACTCATAAAGTGAGAAGCTAACATTTTTTTGCTTTGTTGAATTAGGTAGGTTTTCACTACACCATTGAATTTTCCTATCAATATACTATCTAGCAATAATTTAATAAGTTGTAATCTAAAAATAACTAAATAAAATCTTTATTATTGTACAAGTCATAAAGACTAAATGTCTATAATGAGAGATATATTCCTTTGGATCTTAAAGCTTTTGAGAAATCTACAAGTTTTGCCCTAAGTATTTTGATATCCTAACTGTGCCTGGTTTCCTGGCTATTATTCATATAGCTGTCAGTTGATCTCTTTTTAATTTGCACATTTAATCATTTCTTTCTCATTGTAAGACTGGTCACTACTCTATTGCTTGAAGGATAAAATCAAGACTCCATGTGACACTCACACTGTCTTTGTGTTTTCAACCCAACTTCTCTGGATAAGTTCACCTCTCTGTACTCTGTATTCTCTCCAATTCATACCTATGTCCTCTGTATTCATTTTTTAGTTATGCATGTCATCAGGATGTGATATAAAGACCATAAATTTTGGTCAGTTTTCCAGAGGCTGATTTATAATTTTTCATTCTAATCTGTCTCTGCTGGTGAGACATTCTCATTGAAATCTTCCAGTTCCACCATGGGCCTTTTGAGGAGCCTGTACACTTAGAAGTAAAGAAAGTTTTCATACCAATCTATAAGTATGCTCACTTAACATTTCTGAATTATCTTTGTGTGGGCACACAAATTCACGAGCACACATTGGGGATTTATTGATGTCTGATTAAATCTTGGACTTCTTAAATATCAAGTGAAGATTATTTAAAATTTATTTGCTTTTACAGGGGCTTTACTATCATCATTCCTTTTGAAGATAAGGGTATAACTATTGAATTAAATTAATTGCCCTTTCTAAATATGTAATTATGGGAGTCTGGAATATATAATAAATAAAAAAAATTCAGAAAACTATAATTTGAATATTATAAAAATTATTTTCTGCAAAATAGTAATTTCATTCCTAATTATGTGAACCACAATCATATATTTTCCAGTGTAATTACTACAAAGAAAACTTGGTAACAGAAGGCTAAATGCTTGGAGAAATAGTACTGACGGATGAGTAGCAGATAATGATAAATGAAACTAATTCTAAATTCTGTCAATGAAATAAATCACTAATGTCATCAATTTCATTAATATATTAACATTCCATTCAACCAATATACCTTCTCCTTGTCTTTTAAAGGGAAGCCTGTTCATTTTATTTAAATTTGTCTTGAGCTTTATGGAACCAGAAAACTATTATTAATTGTGGTCATTTTACATTGGAAAGCTCTTCAGTAGACATTACTTGTTGAGGACTGGCCTTTTTTCTAGTTGCGTAGTTAGTTATCCTTGAGGTGATAAAAATACATTTCTCTGAAAAAAAAAAAAGCCATAGTTCCTGAAAATAAGTGTTGCCATGCAGAGTTTCTACTTTCTGATAAGTTGCCTAGAATATAAACACAGAAAAGTTAGTTTATATGGAGAAGAAAATAGTCATACATGAGGTGCTATTATTTGAAAGCAAAATAGAAGACACTGAATTAGAAGTTCCATATATAACATATACCTAAAATTTGAACAATATTACAATGAGATAATATTCTGTTTAAACACATATACGAATTGACTAAGACATCAGACTCTAGAAATTAACATAATAAAATCGTAAAGTATTAAGACTAAAGTTCTATTCAAGGATGCAAGCACTATAGCATTTGCATGTTTCCCATTAAACTGAAAGAAACAGGATTGTCAAATAATAAGTAATATAGCAAGCCAAAATAATGATCTTATATTACCTGAAGGTACTGTGGTTGATATTTGATTTTAAACTCCCTGAATTTGTAAACAAAATTTACTATAACATTTAGTTTAAAATTTTTAGATTACATAGATGACAAATAGGAGAATGTTCCTTTTAGTATAATGTTCCATTCATTTTATTTATGTATGTGAATTCACTTAGTCATTTGATATTTATTCCATACCTACTTTATCCCAGGAACTGTAGCATATGATAAAGTCACTAGTGTTTACATTGTATCAAGTATAATTATAATTTTATAATTAACAAATAGATATATTCATGTGTACTTTATCACATGAATTTTAAAATGTGTTTTTGACTTATCTATGTCTTAATGTAAATGTATCATATAATCACTATTAACCAAGAAATGAGTGTAAGATAATTTTTTATTTTCTGACAACTCGGTAAGATTGAGAAAATATTAACAACAAAATTTGGTAATGGATCAACAGAGCAGATTAAAATTTTAGAGAAAATAGTGTAGGAACCCTTTAAAAAATACAACTCATCAACATTCATCAGGGTATTGCAGATGATACTGTGTTGGAAAACACAGGCGCTGATAATACTGGGTGGAAAATACAGTCATAGAAACTGGATACTAAATGTGAAAAAGTTTTAACTTCATCATCATCAATTTCTTTCACATGCATTTTTCTCTGAGTATTCAAGAGAGTGATACATGATTCAAATCTAGGTCTAAATTGGTTTCAAAGATCTCTTCCATTAATATATAATGAAAATTTTAATTGACAAAAGGGGATATTTTTTAGCAAGATAGGCAATACTTTTTCATCAGTGGTGTTAGCTACTTACCGATTGTAACAACATCAGGAACTGGAGTTCCTTTGCTGTACAGTTTTGGCTCGTGATCATTTATGAGGCTGTAGTCAAAACATTGCCTAGGACTGGAGTTATCTGGAAGCTTGACTAGAGTCAAATGAGTTGCGTCCAGGGTGGCTCACTTACATGGCTAGCAAGTTGGCGCTAATTGTTAGCATGAAGCCTTACTATTTCCCTCCTGGGACTCTACACAGCTTCTGTAATTTCCCTAGTTACTAATTTCCCTCAGAACAATAGACTCATTGCCACTTCTGTCAAATTATATTAATGAGCAGTTATTTAGATATTGGGCTTATGCTTTTGAAGAAAGGAGATTCCAGGAATTTTATGTATATATTGTAAAACCATAATGTAGTAAATAAACTTATGGTTCTTCTTAGATATGGTACTACTATAGATTTGTTGAAATATGTTAAGCACTATGCACAAATGAAGCTCAAAAATAGAAACAGAGAGTAAAATGTTCTGCTCTTTTAGAAATTTTATTTTATGAAGAGATGACATTTGAGAAAGTTAGGAACTGAACAAAATGACAATCTGTGGGAAGAGAGCCCCTGACATAGGAAAATGCCAGTGAATAGGCTAGAAGCATCAGAGTCCCTCAATCCACAAGGAATTACAGGTGGCTATAGAGCTCCCTTATCTATATTCCCATAGGCTATATTAATAAGGTGATGTTAATTCTAATTAACTAATGACACATCAAATATAGTTTGTTTTTATCAATATAAAAAATAATTGTTGCTGTTTTTCATAAAATCCGTTCTATGGCCAATTTCTGTGATGCCATAGCGCTCTACGGAGGGCAACAGAGTGAAACTCTGTCTCTTAAAAAAAAAAAAAAAAAAAAAAAAAAAAAGTAGTTTCATGGTTTAAAAAAAAAAAAAAACAGTGAGAACATTTCCAACAAATTATTTGACTCGGTCATTTTGCTAACGGGAAGAACCATGTTAGCCAATACTGTAAGAATCCCCTCAGATTCTATGTTAAAATCTGAGGGGATTCTTACATTTAGTCTTAAATACATACATCAAAATGACGTTTAGTCTTAAATACATACATCAAAAATCAAAAAGATTGCACATTAACAACTTAATGTCGCAATTAATAGACTACTAGCTAGAATATTCAGAAATAGAAGAGAAAAGATAGCAATAAGTTTAGTCAGAAAAGAAAAAGAAAACATTACAACTGATACAGCATAAATGCAAAATTTCATTCAAAACTACTTTAATAACCTCTACATATGAACTAGAAAATCTAGAGAAAACAGGTAACTTTGTGGAAACACACAAATTACCAATTTTGAATCAGAAAGAAATATAAACCCTGGACAGACAAATAAAGAATAGTTAGATTGAAATAATAATAAAAATTCCTCCCCCAAATCCAAGTACCAGACAGATTCACAGCTAAATTTTATCAGACCTACAAAGAAGAATGGGTACCTAAGCCTATGGAAACTGTTCCATAACATCCAAAAGGAGGGAATTTTCCCTTATTCATTCTACGAAGCCAGTATCATCTTGACACCAAAGCCAGGGTAGGATACAACAAGAAAAGAAAACTAGAGACAAATAGCCCTCATGAACAAAAATGCAATAATACTCAAGAAAATACTAGCAAACTAAATCCCATAGCACATTAAAAAAATAATTAGCCATTTTCAAATGAGTTTCACTCTAGGTATGCAAGGATGGCTCAATATACATGAATCAATAAATGTAACTCATTATATAAATAGAATTAAAATAAAAAAATAAATGATCACCTCAGTAGTTACAGAAAATATATTCAATGTATCCCAGTGCCCCTTCATGATAAAAACCCTCAACAAAGGAAGCATCAAAAGAAAACACCTCAAAAGAATAAAAGCTATATTTGATAAACCAACAGACAATATCATTCTGAATGGGGAAAAGTTGAAAGCATTCTCTCTAAGATCTGGAACAAGGCAAGAATGCCCACTATAATCACTTCTATTCAGCATAATACATTAAATCTTAGCCAGAACAATCAGGCAAAAGAAATAAATAAAGGGCATCTAATCAGAAAAGAGAAAAGAGGAATTCAAAATATAACTGTTGTTGATGACATGACTGATCTTCTATGTAGAGAACTCTAAAAGATTCCTAGAATTTCCTCCAAAAGATTCCTAGAATTCATAGATTCAGTAAAGTCTCAGCATACAAAAGTAATGATTGAAACCAGGTATGTTTCTATACACTGATGCAGTCAAGTTGAGAGTCAAGAACTCAATACCATTGAAATCAAGAACTCAATGCCATTTATAATAGCTTCAAAGAAAATAAAATACCTAGAATTATACCTAACCAAAGAGGTAAAATATCTCTGCAAGGAAAACTACAAAAATCTGATGAAGGAAACAGGAAAACATTCCATGCTTCCTAATGGGAAGGATCAACATTGTTAAAATGTCCATGCTGCTCAAAGTGACTACAAATTCAAGGCAATTCTCATCAATATACTAACATATTTTTTTACATATTGTTTTAAAATTACAATACCAAATTTCAAATGGAAGCCAAGATAGACTCAAATGGCAAAACCAGTCTTAAGCAAAAAGAGCAAATCTGGGGGCATCATATTACTGGACTTCAAATTATACTATAAGTCTATAGTAACCAAAGCTATATGATCCCAGCATAAAGGCAGAATAGAGAATGCTGAAATAAAGCTGTATAGTTACAATCGATTCATTTTTAACAAAGCAGACAAAACATTCACTGGGCAAAGGACATGCTGTTCAGTAAATGGTACTGGAAAAATTGGATAGCCCTAATCAGAAGAATAAAACTGCATCCCTATCTTTCACCATACACAAAATGAACTCAAAATGGATTAAAGGCTTAAATGTAAGACTAGAAACCATAAAAATTCTGGAAAAGAAGGTAGGAAAAGAATTTATGCCTAAAACTCAAAAAAGCAACTACAGCAACAAAAATAAATGAAACTTACTTAAACTACAAAATTTCTGCACAACAAAGAAAACAATCAACAGAGTAAATAGACTACCGAATAGGTGAAGATATTTGCAAACTATACATGTCACAAATGCCTATTGTACGAAATATACAAAGAACTGAAACAATTCAGCAAGAGAAAAAATGAATAACCCCATCAAAAAGTGGGTGAAAAGTGTGAATGGATGTTTTCTTCAAAAATGATTGATAAGTGGCCAACAAACATGAAGATATGCTCAACACTACTAATTTTTAGAGAAATGCAAATTAAAATGTCAATGAGATACTACTTCACCCTTATCAGAATGTCTATTATTAAACAATTAAAAAATAACAGATGCTGGCATGGATGTGGTAAAAAAGGAACACTTATACACTGTTCGTGGGACTATACGGTGCAACTGTACAGTACAACTTCTATGGGAAACAGTATGGAGATTCCTCAAAGAACTGAAAGTAGACTTACCATTCATTCAGTATTTTTTTTTTTTTTTTCTGAGACAGAGTCTCACTATGTCTCCCTCAGTAGAGTGTGGTAGTGTCACAGCTCACAGCAACCTCAAACTTTTGGGCTTAAACAATTCTCTTGCCTCAGTCTCCCAAGTAGCTGGAACTACAGGTGCCAGCCACAACGCCTGGCTATTTTTTATTTTGTTGTTGTCGTTGTTGTTGTTATCTTAGTTGTTTAGTTGTTTAGCAGGCCTGAGCCGGGTTCAAACCCACCAACCCTGGTGTATGTGGCTGGCACACTTACCACTGAGCTACACGTGTGGAGCCAGCAATTCCGTAATTCTGATACTGGGTATCTACTCAAAGAAACACAGGTCATTTTTAAAAAGGTACCTACACCTGAATGTTTATCACAGCACAGTTCACAATTGAAGAAACAGGGAGTTAACCTGAGTATCCATGAACTGATGAGTGAATAAAAAAAGTGTTGTTTATATATACCATGGGCAACTACTGAGCCATAGAAAGAAATGAAATAATATCTTTTGCATCAAAACTTTTGGATGGAACTAAAGACAACTATTCTGAGTGAAGTATTTCAGGAATGGGAAAAAAAAAAAAAAAAAAACCCACAATTTCTCACTTAAAAGTAGGAGCTAAACGATGGGTATATGTGGTCCTAATGTGGTATAATAGACATTGAAAACTAAGAAGGAGCAGAGTGAGGGATAAAAATCTACCTTGGGTACAATATATACTATTCTGGTGAAGGATACACAAAAACTTCAGCATTATACAATTCATGCAAGTAACAAAAATCATTTACATCCTCTATATCTATTGAAATTTAAAAATAAAATTAAAAAAATTGGGGTGCTGACTCAGAAATACAGAATCAGAAGCTCTGGGGATCAGGCTCACAAATTCATGTGTATAAAAACTTCCAGATGATAATAATATTTATTAAAGTTTGAGGACCAGTGAGAGGCGATAGTAGGCTGTACTTTTGTTCTTTATCTTTCCACGCTTCCCCCTTGGTTGTTCAATGTTAGCCATTATAGAATCTGAAATGCTTGAGATAAACCTAGAGAACCTTACTTTAGCACTGGTAGATTTGAGTGACAGGTTAACTATTTAATCTGCTGTTAAACATATTTGCATGTCTAAAAAGCATCAACAGGGAGGACAATGTATATAGCCTTAAATACCTCACACTCAGATTTTAACACTATTCTTTTTAAAAAGAAAAAGAAAATCAGCAAGATGTGAAAATGTGAATGTACATATGCATTTTCTAATATAGCCAATGAAATGTTGGCTACAATTCCTATCATTCATATTTCACTGAAAGAATCATTTGTTGTCTACAGGGTCTCAAGTAAGAGCTGCAGAGCAAGAGACTTGAAAGGAACAGTCTGTTAAGGTTAGAAAGCACATCAGCCTCAGCCTCACCCCTACTATGAAACTAATTTAGCGTTTTCACATGAATGCTGTAACCCATTTGCAACCTAGGAAAGGGGGAGGAGGAAAAAGGAGGGGAGGGAGGGGAGAGGTGGGTGGAAGGAGGGGGATTGGTGAGAATACATTTGTGGTGCATCTTACAGTGGTATATGTGAAACTTAGTAAATGTAGAATGTAAATGTCTCAACCCAATAACTGTGAAATTGCCAGGAAGGCTATGTTAACCAGTGTGATATAAATGTGTCAACCGGTCTGTGAAACTAGTGTATGATGCCCCATTATTATACCAATGTACATAGCTATGATTTAATAAAAAAAAAAAAAAAAAAAAAACACAAATATAGACTCAGGATGAATTGATGGTTATCCATATTTCAGGCAAATGATAATCAGAAAAAAAGCAGGTGTTGCAATTTTATTTGCAGATGCAATAGTCTTTAAACTAACAAAAGTAAGGAAGGATAACTATGGTCACTTCATATTTGTTAAGGGTAATACTCAATATGATGAGATTTCAATTATTTTTTTTTATTTTTTATTTTTAATTTTTTTTTATTATAGATAAAAATATGCACCATAGATGTGGCCCAACCCATTACCCTCCCTCCACCCAAACCTCCCCCCTCCCTTCCCCTTCCTTGGTCCTTTCCCCATAGTCTTGTGGTGTAGTTGGGTTATAGCCTTCATG
>CAUYPK010072626.1:0-12037 GCA_963574355.1 Loris lydekkerianus | reverse complement strand
GTGTTTCCCCCCTGGGGGCGGGACTACGCGCTCAGAGATCTCTCCTCAGAGGTCCCTCCTCAGAAGCAGCATAACAAAATCCAAACTTGGCAAAGAGCCACAGTATACAAAATAATGATAAGAGGCAAAGAGCCGCGCATTCATTTTGGCCGGGAGCCGCATACGGCTTGAGAGCCACGTGTTCGCCACCCCTGACCTAAATCATTACGGAATTTACATCTACCTACTATGCATGGTACAATAGGCACATTAACATCATTATGATGAACCATTTTGTCATAGCTGAGGATAAATTATAGCACTGATTACCTGGGTCATTACAATAGTTTCAAGATATGCAATCATCAAAAACGTAAAGTTCACATGGAAGGAAAAAGTGCCATCTTCTCAGCCACACCTATAAGACAAGCAATTGGAAACGCACGTGAGTGAATCAGAAAGGATGCTGTCCCCTGTGTTTCTTGGAAGTGAAATAATGGACCATAACACTCTCTGTCTCAAAACTTTCATAGTGATCCACATACTTCTTTTCAGGCCTTAATATAATCTTCTGGAACATCTGCAGGTTACACAGCAGTGAATTTTACACTTCTTATTTCAAGGAATGATTTTTGCCTATAGTAGTATAATTAGTAAAAATGAAGCTGGCATGGCTGAGGCAAGCATGGGAAACAGACCATCCCTCTGACCACCAGGGCAGGTGCCCTGAAGAACGTCCTCAAATTCCCAATCACAGTCACCTGACAAGCACACTTTTCAATCTCAGTCTACATTGTCTCAAATCTCTAATTTAAGTTTTATTGTGCAAAAATTCTGTTTTCTCCTTTTTCTTTTTTACTAAAAATGCAATAATATAATCATACATTTGAAATGAGAGGAGCTTTCAGTACTTGCCTAAACTTCTTGGGGGGGGGGGGGGGGGATATTGACTAAATGGTAGCACCAAACACTAGAAGAACCATTTTACATTAGCCTTTGCTGTGCAACAAACCAGCCTCAAATTTAGAAGCTGAAACCAAAATCAGTTATTTCTTTCAATTCTTATACTTGGCTACAGAGTTCATCTACAGATTTCCCCTGGGATCACTCCTGTGGCTGAATTAAGTGAGGGGTCAGCAAGGTGACAAGACCTGAGAGACTCCCTCCCAAATCTGGCAGTTGGTCTTGAAAGTGGCCTGCTTCTTCTCTATCTGACCTCTTCCCCTCCACAAGCTAGTCTGGCTTATATACAGGGTGGTCCCATGTTGCATTCCAACAAACTCTTTTCGAGCCTAGCCTTAGACATCAAAGGGCATCATCACTTACACCACAGTGGTCAAAGCAAATCACAAGGCAAGCCCAGATTCAAGGAGTGCGGATTGAGACTTTTTCTCTTTTTCTTTCTTTCTTTTTTTTTTTTTTTTTTGCAGTTTTTGACTGGGGCTGGGTTTGAACCCGCCACATCTGGTATATGGGGCTGGTGCCCTACTCCTTTGAGCCGCAGGCACCGCCCAAGACTTTATCTTTTTACAGAAGGAGTGAGAAAGTTACATCTATATAGAAAGAGGCTGTATTTCACAACCTACTACAGAGGCCACTTACACATCAACATCTTCCACGTCCTGTGTATACACATAGGCACCTTGGGCCAGGAAGTAATCACACCTACATTCCGATCCCAAAATAGCACTGGAATGCTCATTCTTGGAAAATTTCAGTAGCA
The DNA here is from genome assembly GCA_963574355.1 of Loris lydekkerianus. NCBI lineage: Eukaryota > Metazoa > Chordata > Mammalia > Primates > Lorisidae > Loris > Loris lydekkerianus. The sequence goes on along the minus strand of CAUYPK010072626.1, from coordinate 10,335 downwards.
TACTATGATGTAGCTGTTCTCTTTGATTTGTACGTTGGAACATGTATTTGCAGAAACATGTTTATTGAAACAATTCAAGGGAATCATCTGAATTGAGGAAAACATTTACATTGGAACAAATTACATTTTACTGAAAACCTAATTGTTACACTGAGAGCTGTACATTGTTGTAATTGCATACTCCTAATTACACACACTGCATTATTTAAAAAAGAATGGCATTGTTTATTTGTGATATTCTATGCTTATTTACACTTGTGTATTTGAGCAAGGAGCAAGGAGTTATTTCTACCAGGTGGCAGAGATTGTTATCTGTCCACAAACACAAAATTAAATCGGTAGAGGGAAGCAGCTCTTCAACAGGAGGAGAGAAATTTCTCCTGAGGCAAGACATTCTACAATGGTTTCTAAATTTCTATATAATTAACAAAGCACTTACCATCTGCAATGATTGACCTGTCAGAGCTGCTCCTCTGAGATAATTTTGGTGACATTAAAAAAATTGAATATCCAAAAGCCACATATGACATAAGTGAATTAGACCATTCTTGTAAATAGAAGTAACACTGAAGGCATAATGTTTTATGAGATGCCACATAACACGGGTAGTCTTCACCATATTAACGCCCCTGGGGCACGGGCACTCGTCTGGCTCTCTCAGTGCCGCTGTAATGGCAACCTTGTTCTCTCCATCTCATGATTTTGATTTTGTAAATGCTACTTGAACCTCAAAGCCAGGGGTTCCATCAAACCTCTTACTTAAGTACATAGTTAAGTGTATAATTCTTTCTGAATTATAATCACATTTCCTGATTGATGTGTCAGGGTGAAAAAAAGAGGGGGCTCAGAAATTCTTTAAAAAGCCCAAATGGAAAAGTTTCATTCTCTTTCCCATATTTCCCATTGTTTGCTATTAATATTTATAAGTTACAAATTTGTGTAGCACAAAAGAAGAGGTTTTACTGTTGCTACCAAAGAATTAGAGCAATGTATAATGGGTGCGCTTTGAATAATCTAATTATTTTTCAATATCATGAAAATTAATAGCATAATTGATCATCAATGTGGTTTCCAGAAAGAAAAAAGTGCAGAGAGAACATTTCTGACTATCGTAGCTCCTTCTGCCACACAGCTCGCATGTTAACGACAATGGTCAAGTGCGGAGCGGTCCTTTCTATCTCATGAGCTATACAAACAATATTTTCCCCTTCTTTTTTTTTCTCTTTCAATATTTATTTCCTTTTCTTATTATTGCTCAGGCATAGTATATTAATGCTTTCAATTTTTCTGAAAGTAAAAGTTAGAAGTGTCCGAGAGACCACTGGCACAGGAATGTTTAAATTTCAGTGACCTATAGGGAATAGTCACTTACTGCATAGTTCACTAAAATTGTTCCTTTACCTTAATACATGAAAGAAAAAAGAGTCTAACATTTCATCCTATTTCACAGGAATTTTCCCCTACAGACCAGTAATAAAGTATCCCTACAAGTCCAGTCCATGTTCCTAGCAGAGAAACTTCTAAGTCTGTAAGCTTGTGACTGATCTTTCCTATTTGATGTATGTGAAGTTCATTACTGTAGTAACGAGAGCTTAAAAACATAAGAGTTAGGCTTACACGTGTCTAAAGTGTCTTACAGTAACTTTGAATGTGTATTCGGAGGATTAGAATGTCAATATATTTCATGGTAAATGAAAAGGCTCTTTTTCAATTATATGGGCTCACCATTACACATTACTATCATTAATAGGTCTTTTTTTTTTTTTTAACATTCATTAGCTTGGATTCTATTTTCTGAAACCATAATGCTGGGAGTCATTTCTTTCCTACCGCTTAACAAATATGTTACCAACGCCTTTCTAAATAAAGAAGCTTAAAACAGCATCAAACAAAATTTCCATGCTTGCTTTTAAGAAATACAGATTCTCTGGGATTTTTTTTTTTTTTTTTTTTTTTTTTTTTACGGTATCTGCTTCTTTGAGTTAATGTTATTAAGCAGCAAAAATGGTTGAAGAAAGAAAAATAAGAAAATACTCCATCCTTTTATATTGGTGAAGTCAAATGTATATTATCCCAGAACAGCTTCAACTAATGCAGACGTAATGTGTGTTCTTTAACAAGGGTGGATTCACCAGATTTATCTTGGGAAAGCCATTTAAAGATGTGATGTATGTATGTATAAATTATATTTTCTATTACACTTCTGCATGTTGATCCAATTGTATTAGATTGTCACATTTCATCATTCAGAGTACAAAGGAAACACTTAATGCTTTAGTATTTTAAAGGAGAAATCAAGCCCACAAATCAGTTCACTTGCATTATATTTTTGTTATACTCCTTCTTTTTAGTAACCGAGGATAATGTGTTCTTTTCTCCTTTGTGTTTTTCAGTTAAAAAGAAAGTGGGTGAAGTCTCTATTCCATATTTCATCAGGAAATCGCATACTTTCTCATTGCCCATCTTTCTCTCCTCTGCCTTGAAGGGAAGTGAAATCACATCTTTTCACTTTTGGGGAAGCTCCTAGACACTCCAAAAGTCTTACTAAAGCTTTGTGTCTCAATACATTTTTCCATACCCAAGATTATTATGAAAAAAAAAAAAAGATAGCCCATTAGCTTCATCGATAGGAAAAACAATTTTCTATGAACTTAATTTGATAAAGAGAAATTAGCAGACAGCAATAGTTATTGTTATTTTAAACTGAAATCTTTTTTTCTGGATTACTCTTACATTTAAACCAGGAAAACAATTTGTGTATAACTGGATGGGCAGGCTCATTTGGAAATTTTAAGACACATACATACACACAAAAGAAATATTGGTGAATTTACGGGAAAATTGTGTTTTCTTCTTGTTTCAACTTTGGTTATCATGAAAATTAACTTATGCTTACTAAATACAGAAAAACAGAAAGGTAAAAAGTAATTTTTTTTTTCTTTTGAGACAGAGTCTTACCATGTCACCCTTGTCACCCTTGGTAGAGTGCTGTCGTATCACAGCTCACAGCAACCTCTAACTCTTGGGCTTAAGCTATTCTCTTGCCTCAGCCTCTCAAGTAGCTGGGACTATAGATGCCCACCACAGTGCCCAGCTATTTTTTGTTGCAATTATCATTTTGTGTTAGCTGGCTCAGGCCAGGATTGAACCCGCCAATTTCAGTGTATGTGACCAGCACTGTAACTACTGTACTATGGGCACCGAGCCAAATTTGTTTTTTAATTAACCAGCAGTATTACCTAGCTTAGCATGCTGAGAAACCAGACATGTGATTTGGCACATTTTATTCTATCTTTTTCTCTCTGTATACCTGCGTGATCTTTTTGTTTAAACGAGCATAACTTTGGTCATTTCAAATACAGTGCACAAGCCATCTATATCAATGGAACAGGCCTTGGGAAGGAGAGTGTGGAAAATTAAGATCCAAAGTAGAATTTAAGGAAATCCAAGAAATGTATTTCAGCTCCCTTGATCTCCTTGTGACAACCCACTTAAGATAAGGAGAAGGCAAACTCTGCAACTTTTATCCCTCACGCACATTTATACATTTTGTCAAAGACTCAAAGTGAAAAGAGAAAACAAAGGATTTAGCTCATCCCTCCTCAAAGCCTTTCACCTCATCCTGGACAGGTCTGTATACCTTGTCCACACCGCACACACTCCCTTTCACTCTCTTGGCTTCTCTCTGGCTCACATTTCTACAAATGAAGCAGTGTTTCAGAGAGGTGAGAAGTGTCTCAGAATAAAAATGAAGATGCTTGGGCAGGGTTATATAAAAATGCTTTACAAACCCAAATTAAATGCCCTAGAAGAGAATGCAGTGTGTGATCTGTTTTTGAAAGACACCATGCAATAAAAATATAGCTATTATTCTAGGGTATTTAAAAGGGTTCTTCCGAACAACTGTGGAAAAGCCAAAGGGGAAAAATAGAACAAATAAAAATATAGCTGGTGTGACCTAATGGTTTCTCACCTATTAGGGTGGACCCCACTGACTTATCTTACAAGGGAACTGCCAATTCTGCTCCTCATGTTATTAATTTACATTGAGTGCTAACTGTAATAGACATGATTTAAAATATATAGAATTACACATTGTCTCTACTCATTAATTCTGCTTCCTGGTGGCTAGATCCCCACCCATCTTTCATGTTCACAGCTTGCCAGGTGAACAAGGACAGAGTTAAAATTTTTCATGAGGTTGATACTTATCATTATTTCCAATTAATACTTTGAGTGCATATAGGGTGCCTGGTGCCATGCCGGGTCCTTGAAGAAGCATCATAGAAATTAATTAGACACATTGAAGGCACATCAGTTATAAAGGGCAAGTAACACCTCAAGGAAGGAAATACATTATAAATAAAAGATTTTAAGATTTTTTTGTTCATGTGAGTCTGTTTTCATAATTTTGCTCATGTTAAACTGTGAAATAACAAAGAGGGAGGGAAATAGTACATGAGCAGAAAAGAGAAAAAAAGAACAGAATTGAGCAGAAAACGGATGAATTGGAAATCGCTATTCACACAAGAGAAATAAAAACAGAAAAGTATCGATTAAGAACGTTTATGCCATATGTTAGAAAAGTCCAACTAAAATTGGCTTAAACCAAAACAAAGAGGATTCTTCTCACTCACATACAAATGGCCGCCTTGTGTACATCTTGACCCAGGACTTGAAACAATCCTGTTCAAGTTGAATTTTACTTTCTTTCACTGCTTAACATTGTGTTTTCTGTCTTTATCTTACAGCAACAAAGTTGCTAGCGTAGGTCCTATCACGTGGGGTTAGACAGAGTGAATAAAGCATTAGGCTAAGCATTAGGCTAAGGGAAAGAAGGCCAAGTCCTCCTGCTGCCTCTTCTCCTGCCTGTGCCCCAGTTGTGTGAGCTCTCCTTGGACCACCTGCCCATCCCTGAAACAACCAGTGTGGCTTCTGTAACGCAATTCTCCAAATGACCAGTGCTAAACAGAATAACCAGTCTTAGAGACACAAGGGAGATTTGCACCTCCCAAATCACAAGGACTGAGAGAAGAACAAATGATTGTCCGTAGGGAAAATTGGGTGCTTTGATGAAAATATGTGGGAATGAACAAACATACAAACGAAGAAAGGAAATGTCCACTACAAGAAATACAAGGGTAAAAGAAAGAAAAGATAGGGCTGGATAGATTCCTTTATACTAAATCCTATCTTGGATTTTATAAGTGATGACATAAAATTAGGACAAGTCAAAACCACTAGCTTCACCATTGCCACACCCACAAACACTCTGGGGAATGACTAGTAAATTATATTCACTTAACTTGATTAGGAATGCAAAAGCATCAAAATTCAATTTTACTGTGCTATGACTCTGAAATATTTGCCCCGCTCTACAGAGGACAGAAGAAGCTTGTATGTGGTGGGTGTTGCAGCGCTGTACGTAGTCATCCCTCAGGAGATTAGTGCAGAGTCTGCCCAAGGAGTAAGAAATGTACCCACTGAGACCAAAGAAGGGTAGGAAAAAGAGCCCAAGAAACGTCTCAGGAAGAACCAGGAAACAAGTATCTTCAGGATATGGAGAAAAAGAAAGAGATCTGCTTTCTGTATTCTGAATAGAGACAGAAACTGATTTTTATTGAAGGTCTAATATAGGCTGAGCACTCTACCTACCTCATCTCATTACCCCTCATGGTATTCCCAGGAGGTAAGGGATTGAATTCCACTTTTACAATTAAAAAAAAAGTGCAACTAACAGCTGTGAAATACTTTGTAAAGTTCCTATTACTGATAATGCTTGGGACAGGGATTTGACCCATGTCCATATCTTCCTCAGAAACAGACTAACAAATTCTGTCTCTATGTAGAGATTTTTTTAGTAGGTGCGTAAAATTGAAAGCTTTTCACACCTGCCATCCAGTGTCCTTGTACCCACCCGCCACACTAAACAGGGAGATGGCAGACGGGGGAAGAGATGGTTTGGGGGTACAAAAGAACTCTTGAGTAGAAAGATTTAAATACAATTTTCTGAAGTTAGGCCTTACGGCTGTACCTCCCTTTGATGCTTCAGTAAAATATTCACTTCTTGTGGATGCATTGTGTGATCAAATCTGCTTTATGGTTGTTTACAAGTACTGCTTAAAATGAAAGTGAGAATAGGGGTGACTTGTGAGGAGATGATTGCATGTGGGTTAGGTTTAAAATAAGAAGAGGTGCTTTTAAGATTTCTCAGAACATCTCTTCTAGTAATTTTTTGAAGATGAAATTATGAATACTTGTAATAATGTCATCACTGCTTCATAAAGAAGTAGCAGGGATGAATGAAAAAAGCAAATCTTGAGCAACAAAATAATACTTAAAATGTAAAATAATAAATTGTCTTCTTCACAAAAGAGAAATTGCTGATCATATTTCCAGATAACTTTCTCAGATTGAAATATTGTGTAAAATAGGCAGCAGGAACATGACCAATTATGCTCCCACTTACTCTAGGTACAAAGGATTTTATCCCATATTCTACATTTACCTCCAAGGATATTTTATTGGATTAATCTTTTTTTTTTTTTAAATTTCAAACTATTTCAGGGGTACACAGATTTGGGTTACATAGTTTGTATATTTCAGGTCAAAATTATAAGTGTGCCCTTCACTGGATTAATACAACATATTCTGAAGAAATATCTAAACTCAATGATGAAAAGCTGAAGAATTTATCATGTCTCAAAGCAATTTTATTGCTACAGTACTAAGCACATAGTAGGTGTTCAAAAGAGGACAAATTTTGTTTACCACTACCAGAGAACTTTCCCTGATAAGTCATTTCTCAGTCAGCTGAGTCTAAAAATTAGAACAAAAATGCAGCTTTCGGAAAATTGTACCATCTCTACTTGTTTTTCTGGTGGTACTCTACCCCCACCCACCATGTAATATTCTCTGAGTGATTTAAGTTAATTCATCATAATTTTATGGCTTTTCTCTCTCATTTCCTTGTGAATTTTTATATAATAACAGCTTTAAAAACAAGTTAAATACTTACCTAAATTTATAATAGACATAAAATGAAATAGGGAATATTATATAGAGTGGGACCAATGCTTCAGTCAACATAATGCTCTGTCTCAATGAATTCTGCTCAAGATGAACCTATTTTCATCGTTTTTTTCTATTTTTTTGTTGTTGTTGTTGTTGTTATTGTTAAATCATAGCTGAGTACATTAGTGCAATCAAGGGGTACAATGTGCTTGCTTCATATACAATCTGAAATATTCTCATCAAACTGTTCAATGTAGCCTTCATGGCATTTTCTTAGTTACTGTATATAGACATTTGTATTCTCCATTTAGTAGGTTTCCAAATGAATGTATACCATGAATAGTTCCAAGATGACAGGAGTGATAGGGTTCAATCAGCATCAAATTTCTATCATTCATCTTGTGACTTTCTTAAAGCTTTATTGTAAAGGTAGAATTTGACATATTAGCTCTGCTATTACAAGAAACAACTAAACAGTATCTAATGAGTTTTTGTTTGCTTGTCTTAGTTTTAGAGCATGATATAGTACAATGCTGGCTGAAACTAAAACGAAGTCCTTTTCACTTTACTAGCTTTATGCCATTGAGCACTTAAGTAACACAATTAGGCCTCTGCAACCCCATCTGTATAGTGAGAGTAAAGAATGCCAAATCTTTTAAAGGCCAAGCAGGCAAGTGAACTTGTGAGCCCTGTGATTCTAGGGAAGCAATTATATGCAGGCTGGCTGTTGGTAACCTTAATTTTTTATATCACATTTGTCGTCAGTGGCATGTTGATTGAAAACATCTAACAATTTAATAATTTTTATACACAGGAGATCAGAAATAATTACAACCACTTGAATAAAATAGAAACAGACTATAAGGAGTAACAAATGGCTTAGCTGAGACTGTCACTCTTATCAAAAATATACTCCTCACACGTACAACTTTATTAGAGAATGGACATGAGGTATAAAAATGTCTCTAAATGTTCCCCAATAAGCTACATTCCTCTATATCGTTACCTGTTTCTACAGATCAAAATTTCATGGCCTTCATAAAATGCAGTAACTGCAAAAAAAGTAACCAGTTTGTTTTCTCCTGGTGACTGGCTCTATTAGACTTACATAAAAATACTCATTTGTAGTCTGTTTTATTTGTAGAATATTCACATTTTTTCTCTCTTCATCCACAAACTATTTTTTTTGGTCGTTCCTTTTTTTTTTTATTAAATCATAGCTGTGTACATTGATATGATCATGGTGCATCATACACTAGCTTCATAGACGGTTTGACACATTTTCATCACACTGGTTAACATAGCCTTCCTGGCATTTTCTTAGTTATTGTGCTAAGACATTTACATTCCACATTTACTAAGTTTCACATATACCCTTGTAAGATGCACTGCAGGTGTAATCCCACCAACCAAACTCTTAGAAGTGATCAAGGAATACAGCAGCATCTCAGGTTACAAAATCAACATTCACAAATTGATAGCCTTTATATATACCAACAATAGTCAAGTTGAAAAAACAGTTACGGACTCTATCCCATTCACAGTAGTGCCAAAGATGATGAAATATTTGGGAGTTTATCTAACAAAGGACGTGAAAGATCTCTATAAAGAGAACTATGAAAATCTAAGAAAAGAAATAGCTGAAAATGTTAACAAATGGAAAAACATACCATGCTCATGGCTGGGAAGAATCAACATAGTTAAAATGTCCATACTACACAAAGCAATATATAATTTTAATGCAATCCCTATTAAAGCTCCACTGTCATACTTTAAAGATCTTGAAAAAAGAATACTTCTTTTTATATGGAATCAGAAAAAACCTTGAATAGCCAAGACATTATTCAGAAATAAAAACAAAGCAGGAGGAATCACGCTACCAGACCTCAGACTATACTACAAATCAATAGTGATCAAAACAGCATGGTACTGGCACAAAAACAGAGATGTAGATTCTGGAACAGAATACAGAACCAAGAGATAAATCCAGCTACTTACCTTTATTTAATCTTTGACAAGCCAATTAAAAACATTCAGTGGGGGAAAAGATTCCCTATTTAACAAATGGTGCTGGGTGAACTGGCTGGCAACCTGCAGAAGACTGAAATTGGACCCACACCTTTCATCATTAACTAAAATAGACTCTCAGTGGATCAAAGATTCAAACTTACCACATGAAACTATAAAAATACTAGAAGAGTGCAGGGAAAACCCTTAAAGAACTCGGTCTGGGCGAGTATTTTATGAGGAGGAACCCCCGGGCAATTGAAGCACCTTCAAAAATACACTACTGGGACCTAAAATGCTTCTGCACAGCCAAGAACACAGTAAGTAAAGCAAGCAGACCGCCCTCAGAATGGGAGAAGATATTCTCAGGTTATGTCTCTGACAAAGGTTTAATAACCAGAATCCACAGAAAACTCAAATGTATAAGTAAGAAAAGAACAAGTGATCCCATCACAGACTGGGCAAGAGATTTGAAGAGAAACTTCTCTGAAGAAGACAGGGGTGTGGCCTACAGACATATGAAAAATGCTCATCATCTTTAATGATCAGAGATATGCAAATCAAAACTACTTTGAGGTATCATCTAACTCCAGTAAGATTAGCCTATATCACAAAATCCAAGACCAGAGATGTTGGCGTAGATGTGGAGAAAAGGGAGCACTTCTACACTGCTAGTGGGAATGCAAATTAATACATTCCTTTTGGAAAGATGTATGGAGAACACTTAAAGATCTAAAAGTAGATCTGCCATTCAATTCTTCAATTCCTCTACTAGGCATATACCCAGAAGAGCAAAAATCACATCATAACAAAGATATTTGTACCAGAATGTTTATTGCAGCCCTATTCATAATTGCTAAATCATGGAAAAAGTCCAAGTGCTCATCAATCCACAAATGGATTAATAAATTGTGGGATATGTACACTATGGAATATTATGCAGCCTTAAAGAAAGATGGAGACTTTACCTCTTTCATGTTTACATGGATGTAGCTGGAAAATATTCTTCTTAGTAAAGTATCTCAAGAATGGAAGAAAAAGTATCCAATGTACTCAACCCTACTGTGAAACTAATTTATGGCTTTAACATGAAAGCTATAACCCAGTTACAACCTAAGAATAGGGGGAAGGGGAAAGGGAGGAGAGGGAGGTGGGAGGTGGGCTGTGGGAGTGGGGTTGGTGGGATTACACCTGCAGTGCATCTTACAAGAGTATATGTGAAACTTAGTAAATGTGGAATGTAAATGTCTTAGCACAATAACTAAGAAAATGCCAGGAAGGCTATGTTAACCAGTGTGATGAAAATGTGTCAAA
>CAUYPK010072625.1:0-14694 GCA_963574355.1 Loris lydekkerianus | reverse complement strand
TTTTTGCTCTTCATTTCTCTTCCTCTTTGAGAGTTTGGGAGTGTTCAAAAGCTTTGTCTTCAATGTCAGAAATTCTTTCTTCTGCTTGCTCCACTCTGTTACTGAGGGATTCTACTGTATTTTTCAGATCTTTGAGGGCTGAAAAAAATCTTGCTTCGGTGCATCAAAATCTTTGGTGGTTTTGTCTTTAAATTTGTTGAATTCTTGAGACAACTTTTGAATTTCTCCTCGAATTTCTAATTCCAACTTTTGAGTTGATCCTCTAATTTCTAATTCCAACTTTTCCTCCATTCTATTAATCTTGTTTGCCATCCAAATTCTGAATTCAATTTCTGACATCTCAGCTATCTGTTTATGAATGGGATCTTCAGTTACATCTGCCATATATTTCCTTGGGGGGGGGGGGGAATGATCTACTCTGGTTATTCATGTTGCCAGAGTTTTTCTGCTGATTCTTGCCCATGATTATTTTACACAGTTTGACTTTTCCCCTGGAGCTTTGCCAAGGACCTGTACAATGCTATGGCCTGAGAAACTGGCAATCTGTTTGGTGTTGTGGGGCTAAGTGGCTCTGTCTTGTTTTCATCTGGTGTCTATCCGATCCTAGTGAAACAGTTACTCTGGGTTGAAGTCTGAGCTGTGGAGAAATTCCAGCAGTTAAGTCACCCCGCCCCCCACAGGCAACAATGGGAAAAGGAAAATCAAACCTTCCTACCACCACACACCCAGGGCATCACTTGGATAGTCCTTGGGCAATTGGCTTAGTTCAAAAGGTCCAAATTGATTGTCTCAGTCAGCACCTGTCTCAGGTGGAAGAGTTTTTAGAAGGTCTCTGGCAACTAGATCACAGGGGTCTGCTGACAACTCAAATATTACTTGCTCTGGTGCTCTGTGAGGTCAGGAGGACCCACCCAGCAAATATATTAGTCTGGGAAGGTTGATGCACCTCTGCCACACCCCATCTTGCACCTCTGTCACACCTTGTCACTGATAACCCTGCAAGGCTGTGACATAGTTGCCTCCAATGAGCGGATACTCCAGGGGTTTGCACCTGCCTGAATCACAAGGAAATCTATGTCTCCTCAGCCAGGCCACTTCTCTCTGCCTCTATCCAGCAGGGGGAGGTGAGGCCCGACAACCTCTGGGACTTGATGGAGACTGGGGGGTGTTCACTCAGTTCCAGCCCCACCCCTGATTGATGTTACTGACTGAACAGAACAACTTTGTGGAATTTGTTTTTGTCCCGGCTTAATTCCCCTGCAGAAGAGAACCTGTTTTGAGTTCACAGAACCTGCACCTCAGGCCCTGTCTTTGCTGCTACAAAGGTTTGTATTCCCAGCTCAGTTAGCTGTCAGTTCTAGCCTCCTGCCCTCTTTGTCTAGGCTGATGATCCCCTGAGGACTGTGTGCATCTTAGGCTCAGTAAAGCAGTCCTCTGGGTCAGCCCTACCCTGGGAGTCATCTGGCACTGCACATGCGTTTTCTCGCACTTCACCTAGGCCGGTACCACCTCAGGCAAACCCTTTACTCACGGGGCCTGCATTTCTGTCTCAGATGTTCCACCAGTGGTTGCCACCTGAGCGATGCCCAGCCTCCTCTGGTTGCCCAGAGAAACAGGGAGTGTGACTCCAGAATATCCAGGGGTGAGCCCAATTGTTGCCCAAAATGGCTGCTGCTCTGCACCTCGGGGCTCCACCGCTCTGGTGTGGTTCCCTCTCAGCTGACCGTCCTCTCCTCATTCCCTTACTGCAGAATCAGCACTGACCAGCTGCAGTTCAGGCCCTGTCCATACCCCTTGAGAAATCACCCAAGAATCCAGACTCCTGGGGGTCAGGACTCTAGACCTCAGAGCGAGAGTGGAGGGGAGTGCTGGGAGCTCAGAATTGCAGGTAGAGAATATATACAGTTTTACACAGTTTTATGCCTGGCAGCAGAGTGCCATGGCACCCTAGTAGGGAAAATAGGTCCAATTTATAGAGGGTCTCTCCCATGGAGTATAATGGGAGAACTTTTAAACTCTGCTCGTTTGTTTATGTTGTACTCCGAGCCATTCTCATGGGGGAGGGGACTCTCATCCGCTTGGTGATGGATTTTGTACTTTTTGTTTGTATCCTTATGGTTGCAGCTGACCTCAGCAGGGTTGATGTGCATTCTTCAACCTTTTCTCTTGGTGCAGCTCTAATCCACCAGGTTACTTGCTAAATTTCTGTCCTTTAACTCTCCTTCTGGACTGGAGCCTCTGTGGAAAGCTGGCTTCAGTCAGCCATCTTGTCTCCTCCCCCCACCAATTGAATCTTGATGGCAGAGTGTATTAAATTTTTCACTTGATATCCTTTACATGGCTTTCCTTGTTCATATATATATATATATGTGTGTGTGTGTGTGTGTGTGTGTGTGTGTGTGTGTGTGTGTGTGTATTTTTTTTTTTTTTTTTAATTTACTAGTAGAAGACATCTCTGGCATGTATTTCAGATATTTTCAGAAGGGTAGATTGGATATTTAAACTAGATAGGGCTTTTAAGGCTGAGGCTAGGCAGCCAGTTTAAACCCTACCTGAATATTAAAATCACTTTAGGAGCCCAGACTCCACTAGGTATGAATCTTAATTGCTTAGGAGTGGAACCTGGATAATTCTACTCTTAAAAAGTTTCTCAAATAGTTCTAACATGTAAGAAGCCTTGGGAACTTCTGAGTTAGAGTACATGACAATACAGCAATGGTCCATGAAACTAATTCATTGGGGAAACTGAGAATGCTAAGTCTGCATAGCTTTACTTGAAGGTCTATAGTTCATTACCTTGGTTAAGGGCAGCTGTGCTGATGATATTCAGATTTTGTTGATCTGAATAAGATTTTTTTTTTATTGCTTTCACTTTTGGATCATCTTGGGTCCTTGGTTATAATCCAAATTCTCCATTTTATCCCAATAAGATATTATTCCACTGTCATGGTTTCCATTTAGAAATCAGCTGTTATTATCTTTGTTCTGCTCTAAATGTGAGATTTTTCTTCTTTTCTAGCCTTAAGATTTTTCTTTTTACCACTTTTCAGCAATTTGATTATGATGTGTTTGTGTTATGTTTTGTATTTCAAAATGTTTCTTCTTGGAATTTGTTGAACATCTCAGATCTATTGTTTTATAGTTTTCATCACATTTTTGGTTTTTGTTTCTTAAATATTTTTTCTGTCTTCCTTTTTATTCTTTCATGGGACTCTATATGTTGTCTTATCTTAGTTCATTTTGTGTTGTTATAACAGAATACCACACAATGAGTAATTTATAATAAACAGAAATTTAATCAGAAGTTCTGGAGGCTGGGAAACCCAAGACTGAGGGACTGCAGTCCCTGGAAGATATCACATGACAAGAGTGCACATGGGTATAAGAGATGAAGGAGACTAAACTCATCCTTTTATTAGGAATTCACTCCATTGATGACTAACCCACTCCCAAGATAATGGCATTAATCTAGTCATGAGGGCTCTACTTCTTGAATCACACCTCAAAGATCCCACCTCTCAGACTATTACAGTGAACTTTGAGGACATGTTCAAACCATAGCACATATATATTATAGTACTTGATATTGCCAGAAATCTGAATGAGACTATGTCCATAAATCTTTTCTCTTTGTGATTTATTTTGGATCATATCTATCGATTGCTTTGTTTTTAAGTTCTTTTTTCACTTCTTCAGAGTCTAATACACTGTTAATCCTACCCTGTATATTTTTCATTTCAGATTGTGTGTGTGCATGGTGAATGTATTTGTGTATGTTTAATCTCTGTATGTTCTATTTGAGTCTTTTAAAATATGTTCTATTTTTTTTTCTCTTCAGCCTGTTAATGTATTCCTTTATAGCCATAAGCATATTTATAAGATTTATAATAGCTGTTTTTAAAGTCTTTGTCTACTTATTTTTATCATTTCTGCTATTTCTGGCTCTATTCCCTAAGACTACATTTTCTACTGATTATACTTCACCTTTTCCTGCTTCTTTTAATGCCTATAACTTATTTTGTTTTAGGAAATACATTTTTCATAAGAAGCACATTTGGGCTGGCTATGGTACCTCATGCCTGTAATCCGAGTGCCTTGGGAGGCTGATGCAGGAAGACTGCTTGAGGCCCAGAGTTTGAGACCAGCATGGACAACATAATGAGACCCTGGATTTTGGGTAGCGGATTTTTGCTCTTGGCTTTTCTTTTGCTACATGGGAATATGAGGAATAGCATTTTCACCAATCCACACTATACTGGATAGTATAGTGTTTGTTGTTATTTTTTCATCCTTTTGGAAGAGGGGGGAGAAAGAAGTATAAAGTAGTGAGAAAACAGAGAGAAAGAGAGAAGTGAAGAAAAAGAGGAAGAAACAAATACTGCCACTTTTGAATTATTTTCCTAGAGCAGTAAATTCTGGTGGATGATAGTTACCAAACTCAAAAACAATGAGAAGTTGGGGGATGGCAATAACAAGTTGTAAGAACGCAACCATTTATGTTTCAGAGAATAAAAATATTCTGAAGTAAGTTTTAAGAATTAGAGTATTTATCAAATACATATTTAACAATAAAAGCACATGTTTTTCATAAAAGAAATTGACTTATTTCAACTGTCATAAGGTATAAAAATATTAGTATCAGAAACAACAAACTATGTGGCAGAAATCATCAGAATTGAGAACAAAAAGAAATACACATGGAATTCTTTTTGTACATGTATCATCTATTTCTCCAAATTTTTCTTGTCTTAATTGTAATCCTTACCTAAAGTTGGACAATCCATATTGACTGAAATTGAAAACACTTCAAATTAAGGTCAGGACTGAGGCAAACATAAGAATAAAGTTAGAACTGATACTGAGGAAGGTGGGGGAAAGACAAAATTAAGTATTTAAAAGTGAGTACATTGATTGTGTATACTGATATTCTGCTGAATTTATTTATCAATTCCAGAAGTCTCTTGGCAGAATCTTTGGGGTTTTCTAGATATAAGATCAGCAAAGATTGATAGATTGACCTCTTCTGTTCCTGTTTAGATGCCCTTGATTTCCATTTCTTGTCTGATTACTCTGTCTAGCACTTTAGCACTGTGTTGAATAGAAATGGTGACACTGGGCAACCTTGTCTAGTTCCATATCTAAGTGGGAATGTTTTCAATTTTTCTCGTTCAATATGGTTTTGGCTGTGGATTTGTTGTATATGACCTTTATAATTTTGAGGTTTATTCATTCCATTTATGCCTACTTTGTTAAGATTATTATTATAAAACTGTGTTGAATTTTGTCAAATACTTTCTCTGCATCTGTGGAAATGATATGTTCTTTGTTTTTGCTTCTGTTTATGTAGTGAATCATACTTTTAGATTTGTGTTCTGTTAAACTATCCTTGCATTGCTGGGATAAAACCCACTTGGTCATGGTGGATATTTTTTGATGTGATGTTGAATTTGGTTTGCTAGAATTTTATTGAGAATTTTTACATCTTATATTGATAAAGGATATTTCTCTGTAGTTTTCATTTTGTGTGTGTCCTTTCCTGGCTTTGGTATCAAAGTGATACAGGCTTTGTAGAACAGTTGAGAAGAATTCCTTCCTTCTCTATGTTATAAAACAATTTCTCTACTATGGTTACCAGTTCCTCTTTGTAGGTCTAGTAAAATTCAGCTGTGAAATCATCTGGTCTAGGATTTTTTTTCATTGGAAGGTTTTTTGTTGCTGCTTTAATTTTGTTACTTGATATTGGCCTTTTTAGGAGTTCTATTTCTTCCTGATTGAGCCTAAGGTGGTTATGCATTTCTGAGCATTTGTCCATTTCCTCAACATTTTCTAGTTTATGTGAATAGAGATTTTTATAGTATTCAGGGATAATATTTTGTATTTTGTGGTATCAGTTGTAATCGTTCCTTTTCCATTCCTGATTGAACTTATTAGGGTCCTTTCTTTTCTGTTTTTGCTTTATCTAGCAAGAGGTCTGTCAATTATCTTTCAGAGAACAACTTTTCATTTCGTTAATCTTTTGTATTGTTCTTTTGTTAAGGATTTTATTTAGTTCTGCTCTGACTTTAGTTATTTCATTTCTTTTGCTGAGTTTGGGATTGGTTTACTCTTCTTTTTCTAATTCCTTGAGCTGATTCACTATATTGCTGATTTGTGCTCTTTTTGTTGTTTTGATGCAGGGCCTGGAGGTGTCTAACCCATGGCCTGTGGGGAGTTTTGTTTAACTGTGGTGTTGAATATCACAGAAATTATGCATGTACTTTTTTTTCTCATCAGCTTTCATTAGCATTCGTGTATTTAACATGGCCCAAGACAACTCTTCTTCCAATGTGCAGGAAAGAATAAAAAAATTTGGACACCCCTGATAGGTAGTGAAGGCTATAAAATTTCCTCCTAGGACTGGTTTTGCTGAATCACACAGATTTTGATAATTAGTGTTCCATATACACCACCAACAATCAAACTGAGAATCAAATAAAAGACTTAATTCCCTTCATAATAGCAACAAAGAAAATAAAATACCTAGGAATATATATTACCTCTACAAGGAGAACTATGAGTTACTAAAGAAGGAAATCACAGAATATAAACAAGTGGAAAAATATATCATGCTTATGAATCAGCAGAATCAACATTGCAAAAATATCCATACTACCCAAAGTGATCTACAGAGTCAATGCAATCCCCATTTAAAAAACAAGGCAATTTCCGCAGATCCCCCAAAAAGAATTCTATGCATTGTATGGTACCAATAAAGAGCCCAAATAGCCAAAGAAACCTTAAGATAAAAGGACATATCAGGAGGCATCACATTACTAGACTTCAGACTACACTGCAAGGCTATAGTAACCAAACAGAATGGTACTAGAACAAGAACAGAAATATAGACCAATGGATCAGAACAGAAAACCCAAATGTAAAACCACCCTCATATTGCTATCTGATCTTTGACAAAGCAGACAATAATACACACTGTGATAAAGAAGTTCTATTCAATAAATCATGCTGGAAAATTGGGTAGCCACATGTAGAAGACTGAAAAGGGAGTGCACCTCTCCCTACTCACAAAAATTAATTCACAGTAGACAACAGACTTAAGCCTAACTTATTAAACTAAAAAAATTCTAGAAATGTTAGAAAAACTCTTATAAGACATCTACCTAGGCAAAGAATTTATGAAGAAGAACCCAAAGGCAATCATAGCAACAATATAAATTAAAAAAAAAAAAAAAAAAAAAAAAAGGACCTGATTAATTTAAACAGCTTCTGTACGGCCAAGAAAACAATCAATAGATTGAATAGACAACCTACAGCATGGGAGAATATATTTGCAAACTATGTAACCAATAAAGGGCTGATAACCAGAATCCATAAAGAACTCCAGTAAATTAGCAATAAAATAAAAATCAAACAACTCCAGAAAAAAGTGGGCCAAAGACATGAACAGAAGCTTTTCAAAAGAAGATAGTCTAATGGCCAATAAGCATATGAAAAAATGCTCAACATCTTTAATCACCAGGGAAATGCAAATCAAAACTACAGTGAGGTTTCACCTAACTCCAGTGAGAAAGGCTTTTATCAAAAAGTCACAAAACAACAGATGCTGATGCAGATGCAGAGAGAAAGAAAAACTCACACGCTGTTGGTAGGGCTGCAAACTACCAGTGACTTTTTTTCTATGGAAAGTTATATGGAGATACCTCAAAGAACTGAAAGTAAACCTACCATTTTATCTAGGAATCCCACTATTGGGTATTTACCCAAAGGAAAAAAAAACTCATTTTATCAAAAAGACACATGTACTCAAATGTTTATTGAGTGCACAATTCACAATCACAAAGATATGGAATCAACCCAAGTGCCCATCAATACATGAGTGGATTAATATGGTGTGGCATATGTATACCATGGAGTATGACTCCGTCATAAAAAATGGTGTATTTTGGATGGTGCCTGTAGCTCAGTGAGTAGGGTGCCGGCTGGCCCCACATACCGAGGTTGGTGAGTTCAAACCTGTCCTTGGCCAAACTGCAACAAAAAAATAGCTGGGTGTTGTGGTGGGTGCCTATAGTCCTAGTAGTCACAGCTACTCAGAAGGCTGAGGCAAAAGAATCGTCTAAGCCCCGGAGTTGGAGGTTGCTGTGAGCTGTGCGACATCACAGCACTCTACCGAAGAAGATAAAGTGAAACTGTGTCTCAAAAAAGGTGTATTTCAATGAAAAACAAAACAAAAAGAGTTAGTACAGATCAACTGAGAAATTAATTTAAGTAGCAAAACAGAATTATAAAATAGTCAATACACCTTCTCTGTATGAAAATGAAAAGTGGTTATTACCTAGAGATAAAGAATTGTTATAGAATGTTTCTTAATGACATCAGATTGACATATGGCTACAAGGTAAAATTACTCTAGCTTAAGCAATGTAGTGACATCTTATTGGTCCAAAAAAGAGAAAAATTATCCAGGCGTGGTGGCACATGCCTGTAGTCCTGGCTATTCAGGAGGCTGAGGCAGAAGGATCACTTGAGTCTAGGAGTTTGAGGCTGCAGTGAGCTATGATAACTCCACCACCTCATGACCTTCATGTGTCTGGGAAGAAGGGGAGAACCAGCTGTGGGCAAGCCCTAGCATGGTGGGTTGAAAAATGTCCCTCCAAAGCATCCATGGACTAATCCTTGGACTCTGAATGTAATTATCCCTTATAAAGCCCAAAACGGGGATTTTTGTAGGGAGATATGATTAAATTAAGGGTCTTGAGATGAGAAGATTATACTGGATTATCTGAGTGAGATGGATGACACCACTGATGCTGCAAATACAGCTCAATTTGCCATTTTTATTAGAATTGTTCATGATGAACATGGTGAATGTCACTGAAGAAATGTCTTCTTTAGTGCCATTGAAAAGCACAACTAAATCAAAAGATTTATACAAAGCAGTAAAAAAATATGTAAGTGTTTTTCTTTGTTCATTGTCAACATATCTGGTATAGTTACTGATGGTGCCCTGATTATGGTAGGTATAAGAGGGAACTTGTGAAATTAATAGAAGACAATGCAATTGCTGCCCAAAACTTATGTTTGATGATGTATTATTGTGTAGTACCTCAAGAAAATTTATGCGCAAAAGCTTTAAAAATGGTAATGTCATGCAAATCGTTGAACATTTCATAAGGGCCAAGGGATTGAATCATTGCCAATTCCAGGAATTCCTTAAAAGTGCTGATGCTGACTATGGTGACATAATTTACTTTTCAGAAGTAAGATAGCTAAGTTGAGGGCAAATGTGGAAAAGATTTTATGATTTGCGATATTTGTTTATGGTATCAAACACAGATTTGTGCCAGAACTTGATGATAAAAACTGGCTTACTGGCTTACAGATTTAGCATTTTTTTAATGGATTTAATTGCTCTTTTAAAGCAGTTAAACATGCGACTTTAAGGTGAAAAACCAATTTATCACTATAGTGTTTCAAACTATAACAGTGTTCTAAATGAAACTGAAATTATGGTAAGCTCAAATTAAGGCAGAAAAGTTTTATGCATTTCAACACATTGGCTAAACACAATCCCATGCATAGTGAAAAATATGCAGCCTTCCTTTTTGATTTCATACAAAAATTTGAAGACAGATTTCAAGCTTTCTGGGAAAATAATATGTTGGTACATTTGCAACCCTGTTTTCAGTTGTCATAACTACGTTGCTTGCCACTTTTCAAACAGAATGCATACAGCTGCAATCTGACATTCTAATAAAAAGAAAAAAATGATCATGTCTCTTTACCAGACTTTTATAGGTCCCGTCTTCCCAGAGACAAGTATTCCTCACTTCACAATCACATCTTATTTACGCCATTGTTTTTTGGCAGCACCTACGTTTGTGAGTAACTATTTTCAAGAATGAATCACATTAACAGTTAAATTAGAACCAAAATATCTGATAAGCACCTTGAGAACTTGCTGAGAATTGCAGCTACTTTCATTGAACTAGATTCTGATGCATTAGTTTCTCAAACACAATGTCAAATAGTTTTATGCAATAGTTCTGCAATAGTTTTATGTGGCCCACTTTTTTTCATTTTTGTAATAAAAAATATCAAAAAGACATTTTATTACTTAGATATGTTCATTTTCTATGTTAGCAATTGCACAGTTATAACCTACTTGCTGATTTTAAAAGATTCTCTGAAGGAAAAGGTCACTGCATAATTAAGATTATTATATGAGGACTTGTTTGTCTGTGGTGACAGATTTCATGAAAATTCTGCATGGACTATTTTTTTGCTCATCAACTTTCCTTAGTGTTTGTGTATTTAACGTGTGGTCCAAGACAATGCTTCTTCTTCCAACATGGCCCAGAGAAACCAAAAAGTTGGACATCTTTTCCCTAAATCAATGGTCCTAGCCTTGCCTTTTGGCCCATTCCACCCCTAGATTTCACTGGCATCTCTCTGGAGCAATTCGTACTTATATCATACTTGTTTCTACCTAGTCACTCTGAACACATGTCAGCCCCCCTGAGGGGAGAGATCGGGTTGAAGCCATAGCCATACCATTAAGAACTTTGAAACTTATGGGCTCTGACCAAACACCCTTCAGAGAAGGATGTTCTCTCACCTTACGGTATCGTGATCGTGTGGACAAATTGGCTGAGTTAGCCCCAAAGCTAATCAAGACATGCAGAAGAAATTGATGTGCATGCCCTGCGTGAAAGGAGCATTGTCCTGTTCCATTCGTAGGTGTCCACTTACAGATCTCTGCCTGCAACTGAGTGGCAAAGTGGCTTTGAGCTCTTTTGATGCCTGGCTTTAGCAATGATTTGAGAACCAACAGACTAAAGCTAGGAGGAAAAAACCTCAGAATGAGGTAGGGCTGTGGGGTTAAGAATACGTGTGAGTGCTGCAGGAAAGATACTATGATAACCTAGCTTTCAAACAGCAGCAGTGAACAGTGCCCAGAACTAAACTGTGGAAGTGTACAAGCCCCTGAGGGTTCTCAGAAATTAATGGGGAGGAGCACGGAGGGAAAAACCCAGCTAATTGTCTTTTGTAAAGGAGGTAGAACCGTAAGGGACTGAGATTTACAGTCAATAGGAATCAAATGTCCAGACTGTTAGCTCCGGGTACTCATGTCAAAAAAAAAAAAAAAAAAAAAAAGGAGAAGCTGATGCTAGAATTTATGCTGAACTTAATATCACCTGGTTCCCTCCCTCCGCCCTCTACTTTTCAGGCAAGTATCCAGCCTGTTTTTGGAACCATGGCATAATGAAAGGTCTTACATAATGTAGAATTGCTAATTCCACAGTTTAGAAAACAACAAGGCAATCAACCCAGACTGTCTCTTTTCGTATCTCTTCCCTACGA
The DNA here is from genome assembly GCA_963574355.1 of Loris lydekkerianus. Taxonomy (NCBI): domain Eukaryota; kingdom Metazoa; phylum Chordata; class Mammalia; order Primates; family Lorisidae; genus Loris; species Loris lydekkerianus. Next base: position 3,333 of record CAUYPK010072625.1, on the reverse strand, counting down.
AATAGAGGAAATGGTTCAGGGTGTGGCAAAATCATGTAATGGGAATTCTGTGAAATGATCTGATGTTCTGTCTGCAAGACCAGATGAAAGAAAGCACTGGTGCAGAGGAAAAAACCAGCCATTCCTTTAACTCTATTAGGTGAGTAAAAGCAAAGATTTAAAGCCAATGTTTTAGTTCTAAAATTGTCTGACTCAAGTCATAGCTTTTCAAAGCAAAGGACTTGAAGTGAACTTTAAGAAGAGAATTATTCTACAGAGTAATAAAAGAAGAGTGACAAGTTTAGGTTAATAAAAAGCATATTAAGTTCTTTATTGCTTTTACTAAAAAGTCCTTATTTATAGAAATACCTATTTAAGAAAAACCTCTTTTATGATAATTGGCACTTACCAGCCAGAAGCAATGCAGTGGTGAATAAGAGGTCAAGGGCAAAACTCAGAATCAGTCTTTCCATCTGAAGATGTCTGTGTTTTATCAGAAATAGTGAGAAAGATGGAGATAAAGAGTGTGAGAAAGAAAAAATGTAATTTAACACGTTCTTTAATAATTGCTATGCCTTTTCAAATAGAAGAAAGTCTGGACCTACAATATTGAAAAAAAAAAATTGGCTTTGAGGTCTTTTCTTTTCTTTGTTTTTTTGAGACAGAGTCTCACTATGTTGCCCTGGGTAGAGTCCTGTGGCATCACAGCTCACAGCAACCTCAAACTCTCTGGCATACGTGATTCTCTTGCCTCAGCCTCCCAAGTAGCTGGGACTACATCCACCCGCCACAATGCCTGGCTATTTTTTATTGCAGTTGTCATTATTGTTTAGCAGGCCCCAGCTGGATTCGAACCCACCAGCCTTGGTGTATGTGGCTGGCGCTGTAACTACTGTTCTATGGGCACTGAGCCAAGAAGTCATTTCTTTTTCAATAGAAATTCTTCCTGTATCTATGGCCTAACAGCAGTGCTTAAAAATTTAATTGAATGTTTCTCTACCCAGGGAGCTGTGAGGATAATAATTCAAGGTCCTTTGGAATTCTTAACTTTCAAGTGAACAGTAACAGAATACTTCTGAGTTGAAATTAACAATTTTAAATTGCCTGGCCCTTTCACTAAACATTACCTAACCTCAGCTGGTAGTACATGCAGAGGAGAAGGCTGTGGGTTTTGTCCTTTATTACTCAAGGGTGAAAGAGAGCTATTATCGTCAGAGTCTTATCCATGATACAAAGACTGCGGCGAACAGGTGGATGGTACCTGCTGAATCTGAGCTGACCCCCATGACTGGCCTAGGCCCTGACCATCTCCACTTTAGGCCTCCATCCTGCCCAGGATAAGCCCCATCCTATGACACAGACTTACATATGGATCATATGATGCAATAGTAAAAATAGTGGTTGATGAGTCTAGAGATCTGTGATTCAATCCACACTCTGCCACTAACAGTTCTATGACCATGGATGGGAACCAGTCTCCTCATCTGTCAAATGGGGATGAGCTAGATCAGCAGTAGGCAAACTTATTCTGTAAAGAGCCAAATAATACATATTTTGGGCTCTGATGGCTACGAGCTCTCTGTCCAACTACTTAACTCTGCCATAGTAGCACAAAGGCAACCACAGACACTACGCAAAGAAACGTGGCTGTATTCCAAGAAAATGTTATTTACTCACACAGGCAGCAGCTTGATTTGATCCCAGGACCATAGTTTGCCAACCCTTGAACTAGATGATCTTTTAGATCCCTTCCAGCTCTGAAATTCTCTGGGGCCATAATTCTAAAAATGAGCTAGGCTGAGTGATACCTAACAAATAGGCATAAACTGCCCAAGAAGATCCTGAAGATGAATCCAGGAAAACTTCAGAGCAACTCAGAATGCTTTCGTAATCCCTGGAGCTTATAATTCAGCCTATACTTAGTTAATACAATAAGGCAGGGAAAATAAATAAAAGTTGTCAGGATAGAAAAGGAAGTAATAAAACTGTCACGTATGGAAGATATAGGTGTGAATTTTTAAATACAAATAAAAGGTACCTGGGGAGAGAGATAAATTATGAGACTAAGCAGCGTGTAGACCAGTCATCTATCTATTCATCTCAGATCTGTCCTTCATTTTCCCTTGTTTTGAACTGTATTCAACAGAACAATATTTTAGTCCAGTGGTTCTCAACCCTCCTAATGCTGCAGCCCTTTAATATAGTTCTGGTGGGTCGTGACCCACAGGTTGAGAACTCCTATTTTAATCTCTTTTGCCTCTGGATTCTAAATATATTCAGCCAATGGAAAGAACTGGATGAATATTAGCAGGGGGCGGAGAGGAAAAGGCAGGGTAATTCCCTCCCTCTCTGTGTCCTGTAACGTTTTAGGTAACAACTAATTCTGGCTCCTGCTGTACGGACTCCCTGGGATTCCACTTCTGCTGAGTGATTCCAGTCTCCTCCTTTCTTTGTCCCCCTAATCTAGAAGTGGAACCAGCTTATGGTTTTGTTTTTGTTTTTGTTTTTTTTTTATAACTTCTGGCTTATCCCGTTGTTTCTTCCCCTCTTTGGAATCTCAGTTGCTCTGTGACTTCTGTTATAAATTCCTTGTGTTAAATACCCTCTGTACAAAATGTTTAGCCTCAGTTTCCCTTCTTGGAAAATAAATTCCAAATATAAAAATTTTTATTTCTCTAGCAATTAGAAAATGAGGTTTTAAAAGATACCATTTGCAACAGTGTAAAAATTTTAAAATACAAATAAATACAACTAATAAAAGATATTAAGGCCTTTACTTAGAAAACTATGAAACACTTAAGAAAAGTTGGAGAGAATGTAAATTAATGAAGAGGGAATTCATCTTAAAATAGAACACAGAAGCACACACAAACATTACAAGACTGATAAATTAGGCTATAATAAATTAAAAAACTTTTATTTTTCAAAATACATGATTAAAACAGGGAAAAAGAAATAAACCATAAAGCAGAAATGTATGTGTGTGATCTGACAAATAACTTGTAACCAGATTTATATTTTTAATTATTTTACATATAAATAAGAAAAAGAAAGACCATACAATAGAAAAATGGACAAGAAACTGGAACATTCACTTTTTTAAAATTATTATTAAACCATAGCTGTGTACATTAATGCAATCGTGGGGTACAATGTGCTGGTTTTATATACAATTTGAAATATTTTCATCAAACTGGTTAACATAGCCTTCAGGACATTTTCTTAGTTATTGTGTTAAGACATTTATATTCTACATTTAGTAAATTTCACATACCCTTGTAAGATGCACGGTAGGTGTGGTCCCACCCATTACCCTCCCTCCACCCGTCCTCCCTCCCCTCTCTCTCCCCTTTC
>CAUYPK010072623.1:0-16938 GCA_963574355.1 Loris lydekkerianus | reverse complement strand
CCTTAGTCCCACCACCTCTCACCCCTGAACTGTGGCACTACCATTGTCCCCTCACCTGCTGCCCACAACTGTTCTCCCCCACAGTGGAGACCAGTCCTGCCACTGAGAATCATATTCTGTCATTTCTTCATTTACAATGTTCCAGTGGATTGATCTCACTCTTGTAAAGCCTCTGGAAGGTAAAGCACAGTCTTTGGGCTGCTTTGGTCAAAATTGTATCTACATACAAAATTGTATGTAGAAAGGCATACCTGATATGTAATAGGGTATGCCTTATGCAATAATTACTGTTGAATGGTTGAAGGAAATATGATTGCAAGAAAACTGAATCACCTAAAAATAATAAACTAAAACATACTAAAAGTTAAGGAAAGATTTTATTTCATGCAAGTAATTTCACATCAGCTCATAAATTCATTCCAGAGGAAAAAATGTTATGTACCTATCTATTGAGCTTGTGTATTAATTTTCTATTTCTATATACCAAATTACCACAAATTTATTGTCTTTAAACAGCTGCCATTTATTTGTTTCCGGCTTCTTAGTAAGAAATCCAAGCATGGTGTGGATGGGTTCTCTGTTCAGGGTTTCACAAAGCTGTGCCCTCATCTTGAGGTTGGCGTCCTCTCCTAAGTTTATACAGAGCCTATGGGCAGAATTCACTTTCTGGCAGATGTAGGACTGAAGTCCCTGTTTGATTACCAGCTGTCAGTGTGGACAAGGGGAAGGGCTGCCACCAGTATTTTTTGCTGCAGGAGCTCTCCACTTTCAAAGGCCAGAGACTCACCAGGCTCTCTCACTGTGAATCTTGTACCCAGGATGAACCCAATCTCTTAAGAACTTACCTGATTAGGACAGTTCTATCCAGGATAATCACCATCTTAAAGCCAACTGATCTGTGACTTTAATTATATCAGCAAGTCCCTTCACAGCAACATCTACATTAGTGTTGATTGAATACCTGTGGGAAGGGTGCATAATAAGGGGGTGGTTACTGGGGAACATGATACAATCAGCCTGACATGGCCTGGATCTTCCCTTTCTGTTGGGTCACAGAATAACTGTGATAAAATAAATATCTTTTCAAAATAAAAAATATATATATAAGGCTGGAGGATAACTTGAGGCCTGAAGTTCCACACCAGCCTAGGCAATGCAACAAGTACCAGTATATTAAAAAAAAATAAAAAGAAGAAGACGAAGAAGAAGAAGGTGGGGGAGGAGGGGGAAAAGAAAAAACAAGAACAAAAGGACAGGAAAACATTTTCAAACTTAGTTTGTTAAGAATGCTGATTTTTTACTCAAACCTCATCTTCAAAAATATTTACCTAATTAAATTGCTTGTAAGTTAGAAAAATGTGAGTCTCGAACCTCAGTCTGCACACCTACGTTAGCATTATGACAACAATTTTGGTTTGATACAGTAGGCAAAAATGGTCAACTCTAGTCTAAGAACTAAGTTTTTCTAAGAACTAGCTGCTCACTGGGCATCCTATAATAAATTTAGTCTCTTTCACCATGTTTTCTAATGAGATGTGGTCAGAGTGATTCAGATATTATGTGACTCTCAAAAGCACTCTATGTGCATCTAAAGTTTTTCTAAAGCACATCTGCATGTTTCCCACTCATATTTTCTATTCCATCCTTGATTATTCCATTTTTTAAATCACTCCTGGAAAGATACTGGTTATTTTTATAATGTTTACCTGTTTCATTTATTTTGATCAACATTCTGCTTTTCTGATTTTCTGATTCTGTAAAGTTTAATTCAGTTGTTTGTGTGGTAAATAGAAGTAACATACTAACTCCTTTGCAAGATGGAATTGGCTTCCTCATCAGGTTCAACTTTCCATCCCAAACAATCCACAGAGTTGCCAGTGAGTCGAGGGCCAAATGACCGTGTTCTAGCCAGGGCTGCTTTCATGGCACCCTGGTCTTTTCTGTCACATGGTGCATTACTGGTGGTTTTGTTTCAATGTAAGTAGTTCTCTGTAGGGATCTTGGCAATGAACGCTAGAATTTTTGTTTGTTTGTTTGTTTGTTTGTTTTTTAGAGACAGAGTCTCACTTTATTGACCTTGGTAGAGTGCTGTGGTATCACAGCTCACAGCAACCTCCAGCTCTTGGGCTTAGGCGATTATCTTGCCTCAGCCTCCCGAGTAGCTGGGACTACAGGCGCTTACCACAACAACCAGCTATTTTTTTGTTGCAGTTTGGCCAGGGCCGGGTTCGAACCCGCCACCCTTGGTATATGGGCCCAGTGCCCTACTCACTGAGCCACAGGCACTGCCCCTTTGGAATTTTCTTTTCATTTAGAAGGTGCAGTTTACAAACTGCAGTTCAAGGAGTTATGATCAAGTGAGTACTTGGACACCTGTCTCTGGCATAAGAAGCAGAATCTATGAAACCACCATAGGCTGCCACTCAGTCCCAACCCCGGAGTCTTTATTTCTCTAAAGATTTTTATAAGTATCTATATCCTCCCAAGGTATTTTTTCCTGCTTTTAACTTCCCTGCACACTGAACTCATCCTCCATGATTTCTTTCATGGCATACACTACATGTACGAGAGTTAGTGACTCCTGATGTGGGAGGCTGTTATTTATTTTTACTACTGAAATTTTACATTTTATAATTATACCACAGTTTTGCTACATTCTGTAGTTGTATTCAGTTTTTGCCACAAACACTATACATGTCTCCTGTACATGTCAGGGCACGTAGGCAAGGAGGTCCCCAGAGTGTATATTGCTCAGAATTATATAGTGTAAGTATTTTAACCATACTAGTTAAGGCTAATTTTATTTCCAAGGTTCTTATACTAATTTAGCTTTTATCAGGAAAGCGTAAGAGTTTAATTTGCTCATGTGTTCTCAAAGCACTCAGGGAAAGTGAGGAATTAAGGGTTAAAAGGCACTGTCTTGGCTATAGAATTATCAGGCATTTTTTTCTCAGATCCTATTAATAAATTCCTTTTCTTAGTTTTATTGCACACATCCTAGCATTATAATTTTATCATATAGATTCAGATATTGCTTCCATTCATCATAAACACATAGGGTAATTTTATATGTTAGGAATCTTCCAAAAGAAAAAAGAAAAACTGGCGGGAGGAAGGAAGGTGGGACAGAAGAAAGAAGGAAGGGAAAGTAGGAAGGGGAATGACAACTTGAAAAAGAAAATGGGGAGAGGAGTTGGAGACAGCATGTGTGGCCAACATTATCAAAATACAGGGAAATAACAGGGATGTAGCTAATACCTTTGGAATAGTAGAAACATAAGAGAGCTTTATTCCATATCTATGCCTGAGTAACAAACTACCCCCAAATTTCATGGCTTAACACAACAAACATTTATTAACTCAAAGAGATAATACAAACACCAGTAAAATGGATCCAATGTGGGCGGGAGAAGTTGGATGAAGGGAAGGATTTTACAAGTTTCCACAAGTAAGAAGTCATTTGTATGCAGATGGAAATGATTTTGTTAGTCTGAGTCATCCAAGAAGCAATGACAAGATGAGGGGAATTGGACACCATGGGGAGGGAGCCAGAATGTAATGAGGGGAATTGGACACCATGGGGAGGGAGCCAGAAAACACTGGGAAAGCTGCAGCCATGATGTGAGTCTGAGCCCCTGTGAAAAAAGGAAGGTCTAAGACAGGAATCCCAGAGACAGGCAGCCTAAGGAGAGCTGAGCAAGGCCATGGAGGAGTCCTGGAGCCACAATTGGCCATGAGAGGAATCTTGTGTCTCCTAGGAATGGGGCCTGCCTCATTGTCCCTGCTGTGACCCATGACAGTCCGGGAATACCCCATGGGAATGAGGGCCTCTGCACCAATGCTACTGGGGATATAGGAGCACAGGAGAGGTCCCTTGGTAGATTCCCAGGGGGGTGTGACTCAAACCCTCCTTCTTGAGGGGTCTGGGCCCTTGGAAATCAAACCTTCTCAGGCTGGGTTGTTGATTGTTTCTGTTCACACTGGCAGCAGAACAAGGGGAATCCCGAAACCCCTAAGTGATTCCCTGGATTGCACACACACTGCTCCTGCCCCTCTGTGTAAAGCAGCCCTGTCTCCTCCTGGGATTCAGGGTTCATCTCCCTGCTGAAGAGGAGGGGACTCCTCACCTGCTGGTCTCTGGGCAGGTGCTGTCCAAACTTCCCTGGTAGCAACTGTAATGGGTAGCACAATGGCTCTTACTTGTCCCCTTCTCAGAGGGCAAGCAGAACCTCCTACTCTGCAAAGCCCAGAGTTGCAGAGATGAGAAGTGCAGAGTTCCCAGTGGGTGAATCTAAGTGATGGTCCATGGAACCACACCCACTTCCACTTCTTGGTTTCTGGACCCACATGTTCTTCTTACTGAGAACATAGCCCTGTAGGGAGGTCTCTGATTCAACAAATGCATTGTGTCCTAAAAGAGGACACTTCCTCCCTCAGAGAAGTTCATCACAGCTGGCACTGAACTATGCCATTAGGCCTGTCCAGAGTTCAGTGTGGCCCCCAGCCCTGAGTGGTGCAGATTGTAATATGACTAGTGAGTCATGGCCATGGACCAGGCTGCACCTCCTTCCCTGTGACCTGGGTCCCTGAATGATTTGGCTGTTTCTCTCCTCTGGACCTCATATCAATCCCCCATGTTCAAAGTGAGGCCTAGTGGGAGATGTTTGGATCATGAGGGCATTTGCCTTATGAATGGCTGGCTGCCCTCACGGAGATAATGAGTGAGTTCTCACTCTATTAGTTCACAGGAGAGTGTATCATTTAAAGAACCCTAGAACCTTGTCCTCTCTCTCACTTCTCCTCTCACCATGCAACACAGCTGTTCCCCCTCTATCTTCCCCCTTGATTGGAAGCCCCCTGAGGCCCTGACCAGAAGCAAATTCTGCCACCATGCTTTTTGCACAGCCTGCAGAACTGTGAGCTAAATAAACCTGGTTTCTTTATAAATTACCCAGCCTCCAATTTTTTTATAGCATCATAAAACAGACTAACACAGAAAATTGGTAGCAAGGAGTAGGGCATTGCTATAAAGATACCTGAAAATATGGAAGCAGCTTTGGAACTGGCTAATGGGTAGAGGTTGAAAGAATTTGGGGGGCTCAGAAGAAGACAGGAAGTCGAGGGCAACTTTGGAACTTCTTAGAGACTTGGTAAGTGATTATGACCAAAATACTGATAGAAACATGAACGGTGAAGGCCAGGCTGATGAGGTGTGAGATAGAAAATAGGAACTTACTGAGAACTGGAGCAAAAGTCACCCTTGTTACACCTGTTAAAAGAAAAAAATCCAGACTCTGTGAAAAAATTTTAAAGAGGTTAATTCTGAGTAGAACATGTGTGTCCACGGCCCAGGGAGCCACACTCAAGAAGTCATGAACAAGTAGTGTAAGGATCAAGTTAACTCCATTTTGTTAAAACTAACTTCATCTTGTCCCTCAATCTTCATTTTGCAGCTGCATACCAAAGGTGTTAGGCAACCTGCTCCCTCCTCCACCTCCTGTCCTTGCCCCATGATCTGTGCCCTTGCACAATGTCTGCTCTGAACGATAACAACACCCTCCCAGACACCCAAGGACAAATGCTCAGTCCCCCAGACTCCCCCCCATTAACTTGCCCCAGTGGCTCACCTCACCCCCTCCCTTTTTTTCTTTCTGTGCCCTTAAAAACCTCCCTCCTTTTTGAGATTGGGGCTTCTCTGCTCTCCTGCTTCATCAGGACCAGGGAGCCCAGGCTCGAACTTAAATAAACAACCTCTTGCTTTTGCATCAGACTTGGTCTCCAGGTGATTTATGTGGGGGATCCCCTGACTTGGGCACAGCAGTAGTCCTGAGGTGGTTGAATTAAAGGTGGTTTCATATATTTTGGAGAGACTATGCAGGGAAAATTATAAATCAATACATGGAAGGTGTACATGCGTTTGGCCTGAAAAGTCTGGACATCTTGAAGGAGGAGCTTACAGTTAGGTCATAGGTGGCTTCAAAGACTCTTTGATGTGTAATTAAAGAAATAAAGCTTTATCTAAAAGATTGCAATGTTTTAAGATTTAGAAGTCTATCATAGAAAAGACACAATATACCAGGCGTCCTCAAACTTTTTAAACAGGGGGCCAATTCACTGTCCCTTAGACCATTGGAGGGCCAGACTATAGTTTAAAAAAAAAAAAAAAAACAACTGTGAACAAATTCCTATGCACCCTGCACGTATCTTATTTTGAAGTAAAAAACAAAACGGGAACAAATACAATTCACACCACTTCATGTGGCCCGTGGGCCACGGTTTGAGGACACCTGCACTATACCAACTGAAGTGATGTGTTACAGAAATTGATGGCCTGCAAGTGATTTAACATTTCCTCTGCATGGCCTTATAACCTCTTAATATCTTAATATCGTATTGTCTGAAGTGTGTCTGAATTCTCTCTCCTTTAGTTTAAGGTTTATCTGGGTTCTCCATGTCCAAAAGTGGGTCCATTCCAATAAGGCTAAGTGTTAGGATTTTATTTTTGTTCACAGCCCCCCAACCCACATGGCCAAGATTTGCCAGAGGCAGCATCAATGGCCAAACTTCTATTTTGTCCCATGCTCTCAGTTGGCATGACTACAAAGCATAAGCATTTTTGTTAAAATTCTTCAATTCTGGAATTTAGAGACCTTTGTACTACTATATTGTTTTCAATCTCTTCAGTAATTTATCCTAAATTGGCTGACAAATCTCTTTTATATCTCTATTGGTGTAATCCTCATAACTGAAACAACTATATTCAGGAGGTTTTGTTACCACATATCTTTTTTTTTTCAAGGTTACAATACTTCAATAAAATTTTTACATTTCTGAAACAACTTATTCAATTCATACAATATATATATAAATAGCAAGCAACAGAGAAAAAAGCAAGGCAGTCTTCCAATAAAACATTTAAAAGTATTTTCTTTTGACTGCACAATACATATGTTCTTTTGGTATTCTGAATTTTTACACAAAAGCTTTTATATACAAATAGTTATCTTTGTTAACAACATATTTTTAAATTAAATAACAAAGGTATTCTGTTTACCAATGTATATTGCATAGAAATAAATACTTTAATATTTAGAAAAGCATCAGGAAGTCAGTTTTTTATTGGCTGCTATATCTTAAAAGTTGGTCATTTAGGCTCAGCACCTGTAGTTCAAGTGGCTAAAGCACCAACCACATCCACCAGAGCTGGCAGGTTCGAATCTAACCCTGGGCAGCGCCAACCACATACACCAGAGCTGGCAGATTCGAATCCAACCCTGGGTCTGCCAAACAACAATGACAACTACAAGCAAAAAATAGCCAGGTGTTGTGGCAGGCACCTGTATTACCACCTACTTGGGAGGCTGAGGCAAGAGAATCACTCCAGCCCAGCAGTTGGAGGTTGCTGTGAGCTGTGACACCAGAGCACTCTACCTAGGGTGACAGGTTGAGGCTCTGTCTAAAAAAAAAAAAAGTTGGTAATTTAAATTTTATTATAATTTAAAAATTACACATTCTTTAGATATAAAGGTTTAAAAAATGATTTTGATTTAATAAAAATGCTTCTAAAATTACATTTTTAAACACCACTGTGATTGCCATAATGACTACCTTTTAGATACACTTAGCCAAAATAAGTTAATTTAATTTAATTTAATTTTATTTATTTTTTTTTTTTATTAAGTCATTTGTACATGGATCATGAATACATTTATGCCATTATGGAATTTGATGTGTTGATTATTTTACAAATTGGAGTGCTTACATCCTACTAATCAACATAGCCTTCACCTGATTTACCCAATTACAGCATTAAGACATTTGTGTTCCACACCTGATAGATCCAACTTGTACTTGCAATATGCTCCATAGGTGTGGTCCCCCTATTAACCCTCCCTCTATAGACCTACCTACCTCTTCCCCCTCCCTCCCTTTCCCTCCTTTATCCTAGGCTATAGCTGTGTTTCATTTTTCATATGCAAGTGTGAGTAATTATAAATTGGTTTCACAGTAGTACTGAATGCATTGGATATTATTTTTTCCATTCCTGAGATACTTTACTAAGAATATTTTCCAGCTCCATCCATGTAAGCATAAAAGTGGTAAAGTCTCCATTTTTTTTAATGCTACATAGTATTCCATGGTATACATATACCACAATTTATTAATCCATTCATGGGTCTATGGACACTTCGGCTTCTTCCATGACTTGGCAATTATGAATTGAGCTGCAATGGACAATCTGGTATGAATATCTTTATTGCCAAATGATTTTTGGTCTTTTGGATATACACCTAGAAGAAGAATTGCAGGATCAAACAGCAGGTCTACATTTAGATCCCTGAGTGTTCTCCAAACTTCCTTCCAAAAGGAGCATACTAGCTTGCATTCCCACCAGCAATGCATAAGTGTTCCCTTTTCTCCACATCCATGCCAACATCTGTAGTTTTGGGATTTTGTGATGTGGGCTACTCTTACTGGAGTTCAATGGTATCTCAGAGTGGTTTTTATTTGCATTTCTCTGATGATTAAAGATGATGAGCATTTTTTCATGTGTCTGTAGACCATGTGCCTGTGGCTCAAGTGGCTAAGGCACCAGCCACATACGCCTGAGCTGGTGGGTTCGAATCCAGGCCGGACCCACCAAACAACGATGGCTGCAACCAAAATAAGTTAATTTTAAAAAATAACATGTAATATACTGGCAAGATGATTTCTTTTCTTTCTTTCTTTCTTTTTTTTTTTTTTTTTTTTGAGATAGAGTCTTACTATGTCACCCTTGGTAGAGTGCCATGGTATTACAGCTCACAGCAATCTCAAACTCCTGAGCCCAAGTGATTCTCCTACCTCGCCTCCCAAGCAGCCGGGACCACAGGCACCTGCCACAATGCCCAGCTATTTTTTTGCTGTAGTTGTCATTGTTGTTAGAAGGTCCGGGCCAGGTTCAAACCCTCCAGCCACAGTGTATGTGGCTGGTGCCTTAACCACTGAGCTACAGGCACCACGCCACAAGATGATTTCTTTAAAAACAAATGGGAGGGGGTGGCACCTGTGGCTCAAAGGAGTAAGGCGCTGGCCCCACATACTGCAGGTAGCGGGTTCAAACCTGGCTGCGGCCAAAAACAACTGCAAAAAATAAATAAATATGTAAAAATGGGGGTAAGTATAAAGTCAGTGTTATAAACGTACTACTGCAAATAAATACCGCATATACTCGAGTATAAGCCAACCCGACTATAAGCTGACCCCCTTAATTTTACCCTAAAAACTGGGAAAACTTAGTGACTCGAGTATAAGCGGAGGTGGAAAATGCAGCAGCCACTGGTAAATTTCAAAAATAAAAATATATACCCAAAACAATTACAATAATTGAGGAATCAATTACAAGACTTTACTGCCCTAAATGGGGTTTTCACTTAATTAAATGTGCCATTAAATATTGTGGGTTAAATAGTTCAGTGGAGTACAGTTCAGTTCAGCAGTCTACCTCTTCAGCTCAGCCGCGACTTGTGGACTGAGCTGAAGCACCGCCCCCTCAAGCAGATAGCAGAAAACGACTGGAGACTACGTGCATTTGATTAGGTGCGCGCACACCGAATCAAATAACCTGTATGACCCAAGTATAAGCCGAGTTCAGGTTTTTCAGCACAAATTTTGTGCCAAAAACACTCGGCTTATACTCGAGTATATAGGTACTTAAAGCAGAATACAAAAATGCACAGAATAGTCAGGTTTTTTTAAACCTAAGTCACTAATGCAGAATTAGAGCACTTAATCCCTCAAGGAATAGAGAATTTTGAGTTTAAACATGATTTTTCATCTGGGCCTAGTGGCTAACATCTATAATCCTACCACTCTGGGAGACTAGGGTAGAAGATCCCTTCAGTTCAGTTGGAGACCAACCTGACAAGAGCAAGACCCTATCTCTACTAAAAATAGAAAACATACGCCCAGTGTTGTGGTGGGCACTTGCAGTCTCAGCCACTAGGGAGGCAGAGGCAGGATGAATGCCTGAAGCCAGGAGTTTGAGGCCACTACGAGCTAGGCTGATACCACCACTGTCTGGCCTATCTGGCCTGGGCAACAAGGTAGACTCTGTCTCAGAAAAAAAAAAAAAAAACAGAAAAGAAAAAAGATGACTTTTCACAGAGGATTTCTTGATTCTTTCTGTGAATCAAGAAAACAAAGTCTATTATCTCCAATCAGATGCTTCTAGAGTGTTTTTGGTCAGTATTTTTATGTAACTCCTTTAATTTAAATGTCCTTTCCCTGAAAAAGACATTTATAAGCTAATAATTTTGGTCTCATAACATACATACTTTAAAAATACATGTGATTCTACAGGCAACCCCTCCGTCCCTCCCTCCATTCCAACATTTCTACATATATGCGCACTTATAAATATATACATAATTTCAGGATTATAAAAATATTTAATTCTTATAAACTTAAATAATTACTGAATGTTAATACAGAATACATTAATATTTGTATAATTTTATTTTTACTGATAAAATGTTTTTATAGCAGCATTTGTACTGCAGGTATAATGTGACCAAATGATGTTACATGGTATCAGGACTCACCCTGAAAATCAAACTGAACAGCAGTGACATTCCTCTAAAGAAACATCTGTCTTAGCTACAGAACAGCAGTTCCCACACATTATTAAAAGCTAATGACTTTCCTAAACCTTCTAAATGTGTGTGAAAATTATCTCCACAGAGTTGGCAAGATTTATTAAAATATCCCAAGAAATCCAAGTTACCTTTACCTCCAGAAAAGTTTTCTCATAAGTAAAAACTATATTAGTGAATAGTGTTTTTAATTCAATCACAAACATATTAGAAATTAACTGAAAATTTCAAGAGTAAAAACAAATAAAAACATCACTGTGGGAGGTGTAAGTAAGAAAAGAAAATGAGAAAGACAGATTTGAAACTTTAAGGCATTCTGAAAATTCAAATAAAAACCTTCAATCTCAAATACTCACATTAAGCTTATTTTTGTTGAGCCCATGTCCCAGATTTCCCATCAAAGTATCAATACTTTCTCGTAGATCTTTGAGATCGACTTTTCTATCCATTGTACATTCAATAGTCCGCATTGTCGAATGTGTCTGAAATGTGTGCTCTTTGGACATGAGAAGTGGCTGTTGAATCATTTCTGGTCCATTCATTTTACTATAATTTTCTCCATTTTCTCTTTTTTCTGAAGGGACATCATCATAATCCACATCATTTAAGTTTTCTTGTACTTAAAAAGTAGTTTTCTCCACAGCTGCTCCAGTCTCCTGCATAACAACTGCTAAGTGGACTGTCTAATCTGGTTTGTCTTGGTCTAAGTACTCCTGATGAATCAGAACTGCTCAAATCTGACATGTGAGGTCATTCTTTCTTCCTTCTTAAATAATTCAGAGAAGATTTCTGCTCTGGGGACAAATTGTCTATTGATTCTTGGACAGTTAAATGTCACACTGGCCAGAGTTGGAGTAAATAATAAAGATCTTCAATATGTTTTTTTTTTTTTTTTTAATTTAAAGCACTTGCAAGTTCTGAATCAGTAAAGACTGTTTTTACGGGTTAAAGTTTCTTGCCTCTGACTTAATAATACTGGTCCAAAGCACACAGCCAAATTCTGGCAGGTCATCTTATTTATTTCATGATAAGAAGCCACTAGTTTCAAATGATAACAACATCTTTAGGGTTTCCTTCTCAATCTCTGGCAGACAATCTAGCAGGTCAACAGCAAACTTAGAGTCACTGGGGTCATTCTCACAACCCCTGGGTGGCATTTTCAAAGGACTTTTTGCCATTGCATTTAACACAGCCTCATAAAGCTGCTTTGTTATCAGAAGAGAAGGAAGTTCTCTTAAATAATCCTTAAGAACACCTGTTAATACATTTATATCTGGGTACCGGTTTTCACTCAGACCGACAGCTTTGCTATCTTTCTCAAAAGTCTCTCGAAGTTCTTGACTGCGGCTGAGCCACTTAATCGATACAGGCCTATTATCTGGCAGCCTCTCTTTTCAATTTCCATAATACATTTCTGCATCAGGAGTGGCACCATCAATCCTATATTTTCTTTCTCTACAACTTTTCAAATATCAACTCCAAATATTACTGGTTCGCAATCTGTATCTAGCCCATTAGGAGAATTCTCTCACTGTTTCATATGAGTCACTTTCACATAAATAAGACCTCTGGGCTCAAGTCTAACAGCCAATTGATGCCTCTTTGTTACTCTGAATAAGGTGGAAAGAACAACAGTTCCATGACAACAAACTCAATATTTTCTTAGAGTAGGTTCCCAACTGAATACTACTAGTTTCAAATGTTGTGCATTTTCAATTTCTATGTTGAAAGTGTGATCTATGTCTTAAAATGTTGTCTGACGTGAGCAAAGCTCTTCTTGCTTTGTTTACTGAATCTATCTGGATTGCACAGAAGACATCTTTTGAATATATCTGGGTGGTTTTAAATCCTCAACACCATAGAAATGCACACTCTTGAGCCCAGATATGTACTGTGAACACTTAGGTTGATCAGAAAAACTGTAATGTCTAAAGCATCAATGTCTATTTCATTCTTGTGATAACTATTAGAAATTACTTCTTTTCCTTTACCAAATTTGTTTTCAGATCCATGTTTGCTAGATTTAGTTGTAAGATGAAAAGTGAGTCTCCATCACTGAGGTAACCACCTTTGCAGGAATACTTAGAACTCATAGAGGTTTTCTTCTGGTAGGTGTGCTGAGAAGATACACTGGTATCAAGATGGTACTGGCTTATAACGTTCCTCTTAGCAGCTGTGGCTGTGTTCTCAGAAGGGAAACTAATAGATGAATTTCTTAACAGTTACCTTTACACAAAGAAAGAATATTATCTGGACTGTTTAATTCAGGGTTCCCTTATTGCTCAGCTTTTGGCTAAATTCTGGCAACCTTTTCATTTTCATGGAAAGTTTCCTCTAAGTTCATGGAGATTTTATTTTATTTTTATTAATTGGCAAAGACCAATTAATTGAATTGCCTTTTTTCACAGGGCTAGGGGTTGGAGAAGATAATTCTGTAATTCCCAATTCAGTCCTACTTGTAGCAACTAGGATCCCAGGACCTGCAAAAGGAGATTTTTGCAAAGATGGGACTGTCCTCCACCATTATACATTCTTGTGTCTTATGTCCTAGCCTTTGCTTGTACTGCTGCACAAATTCTGTGGAATGGATGGAGTCTATAGGATTCATTTCACTTGGCTGCACAGCTTGAATATCACTTGCAGTTCGTAAAAGCACTGCCTTCAGTATGCTGTTCTGCCTTCCTCAGGTCACTACCAGATAGTGTACTCAAACTGACAACAGGAAGCTTCAGAACAGCACAGCCTGCCTCTCCAAACTCAAGGCACTTTATATACCAAGGTCGTCATCCTCAGGAATGGGGTTGTACCATATTTCTCCTTCATCATCTGCATCATTTTCCTCATTAAAGTCTGAAGAACAGTTTCTTGATAATGAAGACTTTGTAGCATTACACATCATATATGTGCAGTATTCTTCCTGATACAGCTGTCTCTCAGCCGCCGCTGGAAGGGAGGCGGCTTGGCATTCACCCGGAGGTTCTAGAGGCTTCTGCTGGCCGCATCCGAGGAGTCCGCAGCCGGCCTCTCGCTACTCCCTCGGAGGCGACCGGGGCGGGGACACCTGCTGCCTCCGGCGGTCGCCGCCTCCCCCGTCCCCCGCGGGCAGACTCCCTGGGGCAGTGGTGCTCTGCCGAGCCCTCGCCACCCCGCCGTGCGGAAGTCAGGGGGCAGGTCATGCATGGCCTGGATAATGGGCCTCTCGCACCTGGGTTCTCAGCCTGCCGGTCCCCAGGAGGCCGCCCTCCAACCCGGGGAGGCGCCCCAGGTGACGGCGGGGGCTGCGTCGGCCTCGGTCCGGCTTTCCAGGTGCGCTCGCGTCTGGGCCAGTCGGAACGACCCCAGGCGTCTCATTCAGCCACCGAAGAGGTCGCCACCGTAGCTGTGGTAGTCGTCCGGAGCCCAAGCCCCGCAGCGCCGCGGGGACCCCGCCTTCCCCGGAGCCTGGACAGCGCCCTCCTCAGAGTGTCCGCCATCCCCTCTGCCTCAGCAACCAGGCTCGCCCCGCCTCGGGAAGAGGTGAGGAAGAGCGGGGCCGGCGGAGGCGATGACGGCGCTGACCTTCTGGCCCTCCGGGTTCCTCACATACTTCTCACCACGTATGTTAATATCCTCTCAGTGATTCTCTCCTAAGGCTGTGGAAAATAGGGATTCTATATGGGATGTAGTGAAAGGCTCAGGCAGAATGGGGACCAAAGACCACATTTTTGGCAGGGGAAGACACCCCAGAAAAAGGGAAAATTAAAAAGTAAGCCGAAGGAGTCAGAACAAAGAGAAGTCAGCTAATTTACCTTTAAGCTAACCACTGCTAAATTTCTTATCTGAACAAGTTTCCCACTTTTCCTGAAACTCTGGCCTATTGGGGATACAGCTTACATCAGTACCCTGCTGAGTCTGTGAACAGCCTGAGGAAAACAATGGTCATAGAAGAGACTATGACAAGTTCTAGAAAAGATACACCTTCTCGGTTGTTTCCTGCCCATTAAACAGACAAAGCAGGCACCCATTGTGGAGGTTTGCATTTGGCTGAGGCAGAGACCAAGAGAACAGCTCCAGCCTTGAGATATAGGCAGGAGGGCTTACATCCCTTATGGCAGAGGAAAATCTTCTCTGGTGGTGATGAAAGGAAAATGCCTCTCTCCCAAGGATTCCTCAGAGGAGATTAACGCCACTGGCCTTTTACTCCACAGCAAACTAGCAGAGTTTAACACCGCCCTAGGAATCTGTGTGTGTGACTCCATTCACGAGGCTTCCCTCACACAACACTGAAGTTTCAGATTCCTCAAAACTGCTCAAATCTCTAAAATTAATAGCAATAGGAGCTGATATACTCACTCATAGAAACTGCTGGTGTCTTTGTTCCCTCCCTCACCTTACCACCTGGGTGAAGAGATTTGAATAAAAGCTGAGTGGAACAGAGATTGGTGGCCACTGCCTGGATCCCACAAATGGGAGGTGATCCCCTGAACTCTCACCCTTGAAAATTCTATTCTGTGTCTCATGTCTCTTTCTTTATCATTGTTCTTAACTTTATAGTTCTTCAGTCAGTCTCGAAAGTTCCACAGGTCTTAGCTGACTCTGCCCCCAGGGCAGGACACAGACAGAAAGGGACCACATAATAGCCCAAGAGGCAAAGTTCTCTGATTTGCCAACTGTTTATGCATCCTATTCCTGTCCTTGATTTGGAGGGTTTCAACTAACTTCATGCCTTGAAATCTGCCCTTACAATCTCATATGCCTGCCTCTTTCCTGATCATATGCCCTTACAATCTCATATGCCTGCCTCTTTCCTGATCATCCCCCACCATGGGGAGGACATTTGTACTGTTTAGCAGCAGGACATTGGCCTTGGAGAAGAAACTTGGCCCAGTGGGATTGAATTGTTTTAAAATTCTGGAGCTATCAGGTAAAAAGGATTTACTTAACTTTTGTCTTGACTCTGGAAAACAAAACAAAGAATTGATAATTTGTTAACCAAAAAGTCATCAAAATTATTTAAATCATCTATTTAGCCCCATGTAATTATAGTTAGTTCTGATTGAAGTTGCTTTAGCAATTCTCATAAATGTACCAGTTTTTTTAATTAAACTGCTAGAAATTTTTACGTAATGCAAATGTGTAATATTCAAAATTATCAGCAACCTGAGAAACAATCCAAGATGGTGGCCAAGTAATAGCTTCCCTGCAACAGGGCATGGTGAGTCTGGGGAGATATGACTCCAGGCCTCTCTGGCTGGTGGGATCTGCCTATAATCATACCTTTGAGGATACAGAGAGTCAGCAAGGGACTTCTGGACCCCCAAGAGGAGGACAAAAACAGTGGAAAATAGCAAGTGGTTGCATGTGTTAATTGACCTAATCTCTCTGGCAGCCATAAGTACAAGCAGCACAGAGACTGCAAACCAGAAAGGCCTTACCTGTGAACTGTTACTGTGTTTTTAAACTTGGCACTCAGTTGAAAAGCCTTGGGGAGAGCTTCAGCAGGAGTGCGGAGAACTTTGGGCATTGTCTAGGGCCCCAGACTGAGCCGCTGAGCTGGATGGAGCTAATACTGTTCAGCTATGGGCTGCAGGGAGCCATTGTGACAGAACTGCCCCAGCAAGCTCCACCCTCAGGGTTGCAGAGCAAGGATTCAGTAGGAGCTAGTAACCTAGTGACTGAACAGCCTAAAGGCAGGGACTGAGCTGCCTTACAGCCTTAACACTGAGGGGCAGAGTGAGATGGGTTTGGGCACACTGTAACCTCGGGATGTTGCCCTGGGTAGAGTGCCATGATGTCACAGCTCATAGCAACCTCAAACTCCTGGACTCGGTGCCGCCCAGGCCTCCATAAGAGCTGCACCGCGACCACTGACCCATGACCCACGCCTCCCAGGCCTCTGCACGCGCTGACCAGAAACTATACGAGGCACATAACCCTCCGTCCTCACTCCTGTACCATCCCTGCCTCCACACCAGCCTGCTCATCAGGCCAGGGACTCTGGTAGCTGCGTGCCCTCTGGAGCCCTCCCTGTCTCTGCACAGAGCCCTTCTCCTGGCCAGTGACTGCTGGAGCCTTGGGCTCTCTGTGCCTAAGTCACTGGGAACCAGGCAATCCCAGAACTGTGCGCACCACCTCTCGTCCTGTTGCTGGATCCAGGTGTGTCACAATCTGGAGGTGCTTCCAGAACCAGAACTCCCTGGCTGGGGCAGCCCCAGAGGAACTACACAGGGTCACTCCCTACAAAGATCCAGCAACAATAGAGTGATCCCACTGGGGTCTAATCTTGGAGAGACACCTCCCCAACTCTGAGGATGGCCAGAGGCAA
>CAUYPK010072619.1:0-30074 GCA_963574355.1 Loris lydekkerianus | reverse complement strand
CACTTTATTTAAAGTTTTAAAGTTGTTGCTAGTTTACAGTTTTTCTTTAGCAATAAATATTGAAAAGCATTTAACCTACTAATTCCTCAATTATTGTAATTGTTTTGGGTATATATTTTTATTTTTGAAATTTACCAGTGGCTTCCGCATTTTCCACCTCGGCTTATACTCGAGTCACTAAGTTTTCCCAGTTTTTAGGGTAAAATTAAGGGGGTCGGCTTATACTCGGGTTGGCTTATACTCGAATATATGCGGTATTCTTTCATTCATTCAATCAATATTTATCGAGTGCATATAGTTGAGCCATACCAAGCACCCCCTAACCAAAATCATCACCTCAAATAGCCTTTCCAGTTGTGTTCCTCTGATAGTTACCCTACAATTTTTATCATTAGAATGGTGGAATAGGAACAAAACTGATCTTATTGTCTGCAGAAGGAAGACGTTAAAATGTATAGATGTTATTGACAAGGGTGGTCACTGAGGCATTGTTTGCAGTAGTGGAAATAATCTACATGTTAACAAGGGAATGGTTGCATAATTATGGTATGATGGTACGATGGCATACTAAGCTGCAAAGAGACAAATCTATTTGAGATAACATGGAAAATAACCATGAAGATATTATTATTATTATGATTTTGAGACAATGTCTCACTATGGTGCCCTTGGTAGAGTGCTGTAGCATCACAGCTCACAGCAACCTCAAACTCTTGGGCTTAAGTGATTCTCTTGCCTCAGCCTCCCAAATAGCTGGGACTATAGGCACCCGCTACAACGCCTGGCTATTTTTGGGTTGTACTTGTTTGACAGGCCTGGGCTAGATTTGAACCTGCCAGCTCTGTTGTATGTGGCTGGCGCCCTAGCCGCTGAGCTACGGGCGCCAAGCCCCATGAAGATATTATTAACTAGAAGTCATTTTTTGAGAATAGCAGGGAGAGTGTGATTGATATGATCTGTGCTTTTTAAAATTGGTTCATGTATATGTGCATGCAATTGCAGGAGAAATTCTCACCAAATTCTCCTGGCTGAAATCTAGGCCTCTTATACCAAACTATTAGCCAAGTTATGAGAGCAAAAGAAAGGATCTTGAAAGAAATTAAAACTGCTACTCCAATGAACACATGAATGATAAGTAAGTGAAATAGCCTTGTTCCTGATACGGAGAAAGTTGGAGTAGTCTGGGTAGAGGATGAAACTACCTTCTACATGCCCTAAGCCAAAGCCTAATCCAAAGGAAGGCCCTAATGCTTCAATTCTGTGAAAGCTGACAGAGGTGAGGAAGCTGTAGGAGGTGAGTTTTAAGGTGGCAGAGGCTGGATCATGAGGTTTAAGGTAAGAAGCCATCTCCATAATGTAAGGGGAAGCAGCAGTGTAGGGTATAGAAGTTACAGCAAGTTAAAAGTTCTAGCTAAGATAATTGATGGTGGCCACGCTAAACAACAGATTTTCATTGTATACAAAACAGCCTTACATGTAGATTAGAAGAAGATGCCTTGTAGGACTTCTATAGCTAGAGAGAAGAAATCAGTGCCTGGATCCAAAGCTTTGAAGGACAGGCCAACTCTTTTGTTAGGGGATAATGCAGCTGGTGACTTTAAGTTGAAGCCAATGCTCATTTGCTATTCCGAAAACCCTAGGCAGGTGCGGTGGCTCATGCTGGTAATCTTCTGTAGCACTCTGGGAGGCTGAGGCAGGTGGATCACCTGAGCTCACAGGTTCAAGACCAGCATGAGCCAGAGCGAGACCTCATCATGAAAAATAGTCTGGTGTTGTGATGGGCACCTGTAGTTTCAGCTACTGGGGAGGCTGAGGCAAGAGAATCACTTGAGCCCAGGAGTTTGAGGTTGCTGTGAGCTATAATGTCACAGCACTCTATCAAGGGCAACAAAGTGAGACTCTGTCTCAAAAAAAAAAAAAACAAAAATAAAATAAATCTGGGCAGGGTGCAGTGGCTGATGCCTGTAATCCCAACACTCTGGGAGGCTGAGGTGGGCGAATTGCTTGAGCTCAGGAGCTTGAGACCAGCCATCTCGAACAAGTATGAGACCCTGTCTCTAAAAAAAAAAAAAGCCAGGGATTGTGGCGGGCTCCTGTAGTCCCAGCTACTTGGGAGGCTGAGGCAAGAGAATCACTTGAGCCCATGAGTTTGAGGTTGCTGTGAGCTGTGATGCCATCAACCCCAGGGCAGCTGGGTGAGACTCTGTCTCAAAAAAAAAAAAAAAAACCAAAAAAAACCCCCAGGGCCCTTAAGCATCATGTTAAATCTATTCTGTCTATGCTCTGTACATGAAACAACAAAGCCTAGACAGCAGCACATCTGTTAACAACGTGCTTTACTGAGTATTTTAAGTCACTGTTGAGACCTACTACTCAGAAAAAAAGATTTCTTTCAAAGTCTTACTGCTCACTGACAATGCACTTGATCACCCAACAGGTTCAAGAAGATGAATGTTGTTTTCATGCCTGTTAACACATTCACTCGGTAGCCCAGGATCAAGGAGTAATTTCAACATTCAAGTATTAGTATTTAAGAAATACATTTCATAAGGCTATAGTTGCCATCAACCGTGCCATCAACCCTCTGATGGATCTGGGCAAAGTAAATTGAAAACATTTTAGAAAGGATTTGTAATTCTAGATGTCATTCAAAACCTTTGTGATTCACAGGAGGTCAAAATATCAGTATTAACAGAAGCTTGGAAAAAGTTGATTCCAACCCACTAGGGTGACTTTGAGGGGTTTAAGACTTCAGCAGAGGCACACCAAAGTTTAGTAAAAAATGAAATAAAAAAGACTTTAGGGCCAGGTGGGGTGCTCTGGGAGGCTGAGGCTGATGGATCACTTGAGTTCAGAAGTTTGAGACCAGCCTAGCCAGAGCCCCGTCTCTAAAACTAGCCGGGCATTGTGGCAGGTGCCTGTAGTCCCAGCTACTTGGGAGGCTGAGGCAAGAGAATTGCTTGAACCCAAGAGTTTGAGGTTGCTGTGAGCTATGATGCTACAGCACTCTACTGAGGCAACAAAATGAGACTCCGTCTCAAAAAAAAGACTTTAGTGAAGTAATTTGCTACAGATGTAGAAATAGCTAGAGAACTAGAATTAGAAGTGGAGCCTGAAGATATGACTGAATTGCTACAGTCTCATGAGAAAATTTGATGGATGAGGACTTGCTTCTTGTGGATGAGCCCAGAAAGTAGTTTCTTGAGATGGAGTCTATTCTTAGTAAAGAAGCTGTGAATGTTGTTGAACGACAATAAAGGGTATAGATGGGCAGCGCCTGTGGCTCAAAGGAGTAGTGCGCCGGCCCCATATGCTGGAGGTGGTGGGTTCAAACCCAGCCCTGGCCAAAAAAATAAATAAATAAATAAAAAATAAATAAGTAAATAAATAAAGGGTATAGTATATTGAAATGAGTCGATAAAGCAGTCGCAGGATTGGAAAGGACAGGCTCTAATTTTGCAGAAGTTCTACTGTGGGTAAAAAGCTATCCAACAGCATCACATAATATAGAGAAATCTTGTGAAAGGAAGAGTAAACCGCTGTGGCAAACCGCGTTATTGTCTTATTTTAAGAAATTGCCACAGCAACCCCAGCCTTCAGCAACCACCTCCCTGATCAGCCAGCAGCCATCAGCATCGAGACCCTCCACCACCAAGATTACTACTCACTGAAGGCTCGTGTGATCCTTAGCGCTTTTTAGCAGTAAAGTATTTTTAAACTAAGGTATGCACATTGTTTCTTTAGACATAATGCTACTGCACACTTTAATAGACTCCAGCATATTGTAAACATAATATTTATATGCACTGGGAACCAAAATCTCGTGTGACTTGCTTTATTGTGATATTTGCTCGATTGCCGTGGTCTGGAACTGGTCCTACAATATCTCTGAGGGACGCCTGTAAATGCAGGAGGTGGGCCAGGTGTTGGTGCATATACACACCTTATGGGAGTGGGAGGCACCCCGGGTGCACTAGAGAGCGTAAGCCTGTTTTTGCCTTATAGGAATAAGGGTCTCATGTTGCCAGATTTTTCAATTTTTTCTAAGAGAACTAGGAATGGAAAGACAGGCTTATAAAATATAAAATATTTTTTAAAAAGCATTCTATAATAGACATACTCTCATTTGACAATGTGAATGTTACTTTCTTAGCATTATTATTATTATCGCTTAATGTTTCGATGTAGCAATTGTCTGATTCCTTTTCTGAATGTATTTATGTTTGTTCGTTCTTTACAAGGTTTTTGTTTCTAGTCCATAACCTAAACATTGTTATTGTTATTAAATTTCAAGTCTTTTTAATTTTGTGAAGGCAAAAAAAAAATGGAAACCTAATTAACACATGTATATGTAAAAAATAAAAAAAATTAAGTGGCAAAGACAAAAAAAAAAAATATATATATATATATATATATATAAAATCCCGATTTTCAATGTTAGTTCAAAAAAATAAAATTAACTCTCAACTAGCCAAACAAAATACATCTGAATTCCGTAACCAGCCATAGGACACCAATTTAAAACATCTGGACTAGAGTCCGTGTTGATGAGAAAACTAGGGGGAAGGGTGGGGCTTTCTTGCTGTTGAACTCTAGCCTCCTAGAAGTCCAGGCCACCTTGAACATAGCCAGTGGTGTCTTTTTTATTGAGCTCTCTTAAAAATGCCAAATGGTAGGGGGGAGTTTCATTCAGAACTTTGGCAACAATTCTGAAAACTACTCTTCTCTTGTCTCTCCTCCAAATCCTCTTCCTGACAGCCCTGTGGCTCCTCCAACCCCCTTAATTCATCTCTTGAATCCCCCAAATTCAGCCCATCCCTCTGTCCAGTCTCTCTTTCCCTCCCTCTTGCCTTCTGATCTGTGGTGCTTTCCTTAGGGGGGAACTTCCTGCCTTTTCTTACGGGGACCCATCAAGCCATTCCCCCACCACACCCAGTATTACACAATTCTGAATCCTTTCCCACATTTTTCTATATTCTGCACCAAAAATACCCCAGAACTTAGCTAGCCAAGACTAAATCCTCCTTCACAGGAAGTGAAGTTGGGGAGAAATGAGGCTGTAAATACTCGAAATGTGTATTTTTTCCCCTGTCCCATCAGCTAAGCCATCTGGGATGGGGTGAAGTCTGGCCTTAATGTTGTTTCAAAGGACATTTGGGGGTGCTTTGACACCAAGGTGAGTTCTCAGGTGCCTGCTGTTCCTGGTCACTTACCCTCTATGGGTAGGACAGGGTTTCCTCCCAAACCATCACCCTCCTGCAAAATTGGGAGGGAGAAGACACAAGGGAGGGAAATCAGACTCAGACTTTTACTGATTTGTCTCATAATAGAAAGTTGGCAAAGCATGTCACAGAAGAGAGAGTATTTGATAAAAATAGCATCTGTTCAGCTTGGGACTCAAAACAGAGATGCATGGAAATTTGATATATTCCATCTTGAGTATTTTCCCAGATGAGTGTAACAATTCTGTCTCTCTCATTAAGGAGAGAAGTTTAAAATGCTGCTTTCTGTGACCAAAATGGCTTTATTTCCCAAGGCTTGATGGTGGAGGAGGTGGCCTCCGAATTAAGGGAAGCACCAGGCTCAGTGGCCGCCTTGGCAGGTGGCAGGGTATGGCTCTGTTCTCCTCACACCCGTCCTCAACATTGAGGTGCAGCGTCAGGGGCCCCCTTATACCAGCTGGTGAGAGGGGCGATCTGGGAGAAAGTTTTCAGAACAAGCAGCGTTGCCAACTCACAGGGGCCTAATAACTAGCACTGGGGGGCATCCTAACTCAGGGCGACCTCAGGGAAAGGCCAAGCACACCGTGGCTTCCCTCACCGCTCAGGCAGCTCCCCAGGGCATCTGCGCGTTGCTGGTCTCCTTCTGCCACCCCGGACCCAGAAGGGAGTCCCCTCAGGTCAGGACAAGAACCTAAGATTTGGCCTCCTCAGAGCACATCGTAGAGCCGGGTGAAAGACCCGCCCTGGTGACTGTCGTCTCGCTGTCGGCAGCTCTTGCCAATCCCAGCCGTACCGTCCTGCTAGTGGTCAGTGTCCTTCACCGGAAAGCAAAGCTGGGACAAATTAATGGTAAGTGAGGGTGAGCGATCGAACGGCCCCTTTTAAGTGACCTGGTGTTTTGTTTGTTTAATTACAGTAAAATATACATAACATAAAACTTAACATTTTCACCATTTTTAACACATGGTTCTTTGGCATTAAGGACATTCGCGTTGTTGTGCAATCATCACCACCAGTCTTCTCCAAAACACTTCATCCCCCAACTGGAACTCGGGACCCATTGAACACAATTCCTCATTTCCCCTCCCCCAGCCTCTGGCAACCATAGCTCTACTTTCTGTCCCTGTAAATTTGACTCCCCTAGGGACCTCATATAAGTGAAGTCATAAAGTATTTGTCCTTCTGTGACTGCCTTACTTCACAGCATAAAGGAGTCAAGGTTCACCCCTGTGGCAGCATGTGTCAGAATGTCCTTCCTTTTTAGGGATAAGTAACATTCAGCTGCACGTTTGCACCACACTTTACTTATCCAGTGATCCACTGATGGACGCTTGGGTTGCTTCCGCCTGTTGGCCATTGCAAATGACGCTGCAATGAACATAGGTGTTTTGTCAAGACTGATTTCACCTGTTAGTATATTAACAAGACGCTTTCAGAAGGTAATCCAAATGTGAAAGTTCCAGGAAAGCTGGTGAGAGCCAGTTTAGGAGGAGACAGATTTAATGTCCCTTGCATTAAACCATGTCACCTACCTAGGGGCTGCTTTGGGATACACATTCTGATATCATGTATTTTGTATTTCCTCACTAAAAAGGATAAGAAGTTATGCCCAGTAGAGGGAAAATGTTTCTGATTATAAATAATTCCTAACCTTCTTGGTTCTGGGTATCTGTGATCTTTTTTTTTTTTTTGTAGAGACAGTCTCACTTTACCACCCTCGGTAGAGTGCCATGACTTCACAGGACTCAGCGACCTCCAGCTCTTGGGCTTATACCGATTCTCCAGCCTCAGCCTCTCAAGCAGCTGGGACTACAGGTGCCCGCCACAACACCCGGCTATTTTTTTGTTGTAGTTTGGCAGGGGCTGGGTTTGAACCTGCCACCTTCGGTATATGGGGCGGGCACCCTACTCACTGAGCCACAGGCACCGCCCAGTATCTTTGATCCTTGTAGATGATCAGGCTGATGGTGGGAAGCCAGAGGGTGATGCACTCTGGGCAGGCTTTGGTGTCAGACCCGGCAAACATGTTCCCCCAACATGGGCATCAAAAAGCTTCCCTCTTTGGAGTCCTCACTGATTCAATATCTACCCCCTTCCCATGCTCTCCTGTCTTCAGCTCTTAATGTTTTCTCATCAGCACTGCAACATGTTCAAGTGGTTGACAAATGTGCAAAGCAAAAGCACAACCCCTCTCTGAGACCTTCCAGTCTTCAACTCCTACCTTCCCTCCCTCCCTCCCAGCGCCCCCCTCCCCCTGGAGGCCTGTCTTCTTGAAGGAATCATCTTTACTCACCATTTTCATGCCCCCCATCCACTCCTAAACCTGGTGCTGTCCTGACACTGAGTTCTCATGTGTTCTGATGTGGTCTCACAGTGGGAGCTCCTGATAGAGCTCAGCCCTCTGTTCAAGTCAAGACTGCATCCTGAGAAGTCCTGTCTTCAGATATAGTTCATAGAATATATATATTTCTTCCCCATCAAGAGAAGTCTGATGGCATCCTGGGTACAGTACATAATCTGCAGAACCACATCCTTAAGAACTCAGAAACAAGAACAACATTTGCAATCATCTTTTCTGACAATGGAATGCAGAGATTAGGAGATCAACTTTAGCATCAAACAGACCTTGATATGATCTCCAGCTCTGCCGGTAACTAGCTGGTAACCAGCTGGGTGAACTTGGGCTAGTCACTGAAGTTCTCTGTGCCTCCTTACCTGGCCTCTAACTTGGCAACCATCATAGCCCCTCCCTCATAGGCCTATTGGAAGAAACCGATAAGGTGATGCCCACCAAGAGCTGAGTGCAGCACGGGGCTCCTGGAAGCATCATAGGATCAGCTCCCATCGCTGCTCTCTGCAGATACGCATTGACCTTGGTATGTAAGTCTGTCTTGATTTTCATAGCTGTAAAATTTGAACGAAGAAATGTGCTGAGACTAAAGGGTTTATTGCAAATTTTCTTGGAGAATATATTGTTTCCCTACATGATTAGAAATGTTTACTAAGGATAATAAAAGGACCTCCAGAGAAAAACATTGTATAGGGGCTAATGAAAAGGCAAAATTGCTGAAGGGGGATGAACACTCCTAGATGTCATGAGATAAACCAGAAAGCACAAGTGCGTGATGGAACGCGTGCACATCAGTGATTAGCATCAGCTAAGCTGGAAGAGCTCTGGTGTGCACCAACAAACACAGACTGTGTTGGAAAACAGCCACTGGAAAAGCTATTGGAGCAAAGCTATAATAATAGTCAACACAGTCTGGCCGCCAGATGAGGTATTCTAATGTTTGTTAAATTTTTAAAAACTGTAGTCTTCATCATAAAATAAGTAGAAATATCCCAAGGACAGATTGCAGAGTACATGAATAGGTATGCAAGTCTGATAAAATAACTGAAATGCAGGCAGAAACTGGAGGACATGGAAGTCAAATCGGCACGTGTTGTTCCACATATAAAGGCCAGAAGCAGCTGGGCAGGGGCAGGGGCAACGGCTTTATCTGGCCTGGCAGCCAGCAGTGCGCATAGCTGGGCAGAGCTTGAAATGTGACTAGCAGGAATGAGGATCTGGCATAAGCATAAAATACACACTCAGTCTGGACACAAAAATTTAAAATATATCAACAATTTTTTAAACATAAATTTCATTTTTTTAAATTTATTTTTTCATTTTGGAAAATATTTATGAATAAATTGTTTTATATGATGGCTGGCAGCAGTGGCCTCTCCTGTCCCCCCTTAGGAGTCAGTGAGCAAGGTGGTCCGGTCGTGGGGGGGCCAGGACGGCTGGGGTTGAACTGGGAGTTATACCGCTGCCCACGGTCTTCTGTCTCTTCCTCCTCCAGCTGACCCTCATGTGCTCGGCCTTGGACCCCGGCCAAGAGGGCTTCTGCCCTCTCAGCTGTTTCCCTCCGAAGAGGGTCAGCTCGAAGCTGGTCCAGGATGGGGTTCCCTTGGGCCGCAGTTTCTCAGACCCCTCCTTTCCGTTTCTGTTGTGAACGCCTTCACCCTTGCACCTTCTCTTCCTTAAATGCTTTTGCATCTCCGCAGAGGGTCCAGGCGACTCTTGACCTTCTCATCTGGGCTTGGGCAAGGTGAGAGGCCTCCCCGTCCTGGGGGGAGCTGGTACCAAGGGGGTGCGTCAGGATGCCCACAGCTTTCTCTCGCCATTCTATCTCCTGGCACTTTTCTTCTAGTCATCCCTTTCCCCTCATCCAGAAGCTCCCAAAACAAGTCCACAGGGCCAGAACTTGGGGCTCCTACTTCAAGCTCAGGCAGCGAGTTCTGATGTCTAGCTTTCTTCGGTAGAAATTCTGTGCCAGCCTCTTGCTCAGCGAGCAGCGCTCCTCCGGGGCCTGGGCCTCATCACGGCGTACACAGGCAACATGGTCCTTGTTCCGGACATACCAGCTCTTCTTGGGCAAAATATTCGTGGCGTCCTATGAGTTCGCGGACTGGCATGCCCGCCTCCTAGCACTTGCGACTGGGGAGAGTATGCTCCCTGGTTCTCTCTGCGTCTGTATCGACAGGCTATCATGGATTTCATTTTAAATAATGCATTAGTAGAATAACTCCCATAAAGTAGGTATTCAAGAAATGGAAGTCATTTTTCTGTTGTCATTGAGAACTGAGAACTTATTACATGTATATGTCACATGGAAGGCAATTCCTGAGGATACCTGCCGTCTACCAAATGGGAGAGGGAAATAGTCCCACCTTTCAGAGTGGTGACAATTGTGCCTTCCAGGCCCATTTTGGGAGGAGGGACTGCTACTGTCATCGGGAAGGCCAGGGGTGCTGTTCACCACCCTACAGCGCGTGGGACAGGCTTCCCCACAACAGAGAATTGCTAGGTCAAAATATCAACAGTGCCCAGGTGCAGAGGCTCTTCATTACTTAGATTTTGACTACTTCATAGTCAAGTGCGGTAAGTGAGGGATAGAAGGAGAATTACAGGCCAGGGCGGTGGCTCACAACTGTAATCCTAGCACTCTGGGATCGCCTGACAACTGCGAGACCCCCATCTTTACTAAAAATAGAAAGAGTTAGCTGGTCGTGGTGGTGGGCACCTGTAGTCCCAGCTACTGGAGAGGCTGAGGCAAGAGGATCGCTTGAGCCCAGGGGTTTGAGGTTGCTGTGAGCTGTAACGCCATAGCACTCTACCCAGGGTGACAGAGACTCTGCCCCCTCCTAAAAAGGAGAGTCACAAATGTTATCCCAAAGGGCATCCCCCAAGCAGCATCAGCATCACCCAGGAAGGCATTAGAAGGGCAGATTCTCAGGCCCTACCCCAGTCGTGCTGAATGAGAAACTCTGGGAGTGGACCCAGAAATCGATGCTTTCCAACCCTTCCCGGTGAATCCAACGCCCGCTGAAGCCTGACCCTGTTTTCTGTTACCAACCTCTGCTTTTTCCAGGCCCGGCGCTAGGTGGCAGTGAATCCTGTAACAGTATCGTCACCACCACTAAAAGCCGAGAGTTGCCTGCTTGTTCCAAATCAAGTGGTGACAATTGCTCCAAAGAATTTTGACATAGAGTGGAGTTCATAACCCCACCGTTCTAATATCAGAAAAAATAAGCGTGGTTCAAAGTCATTTTAAGGTCTCTTTTTAGTCTCAAGGTACTTCAAGGGCTTTGTAATTGTGCACATTCTCCGAGAGAGAAATTAGTGAGCAACTAAATTCCGGACTGTTCTACTAAGACACCTTCTCACCCTGTAAAACCCCCAAACCGTGAGAACCAATGTCTGCCATTTTGGTCACCTTTGGGCCAACTAGTTGGCCATCGCACACTGATCAGACCTCTGGCCCCTCCTCTTCACCATACCTGGTGAATGATGACCATCCCAAGTTTCCCTGGGTCTTTGTCAGAGAAGTAAAATTAGAAGTTTGGCAAACATTGTTTAAGAGGAAGAGCAAAGGTGTTGCAGTTCAGGTAATTTTCTATAGGACCACAAGAGGGCACCCTCCACCCAGTCATCGGCGTCTATGGCCCAGGCAAAGGCTCTAAAGGGGAAGATGAAATGACGAGCTAGACAGTGGAGGGGACTGTCACTTTTCTTTTGTAGAGTGGTGGAGTGATGTGGCTTTGGGGTTAGACCTCAGCCCTGAACTCTAGAGCCAGTTTCTCAAAGTGTGATTCCCCACCAGCAGCATCAGCAGCATCTGGAAGTTGTTAGAAAATCAAGTTCTGGGCCCCACCCCAAACCTGCTGAAACTAAGCTCCGGGGTCAGCACAGCAGGCTGGGGTTTGACAAGCCCCTCCCCGGCCAGCTGACTGTCAAGCCGGTGCCTGCTCAAGAACCAAGGCTCTCTAGCCTGAAGCATCTTCCTGGTTATTCACCGAGAGACAAAACCATGTTGGTGTCTGATTTCGTCACACTTCTGCCAGGAGGTGAAATTGAAGATCTCACGTTCTTGATGCTCCATGTCTTCTTCAGGTCATTCACCCGAACACTTGAGGACGCTGAGGTCAGTCACTCTGCCTGAACCTGTGCAGGCCAGCCCTGGGCCAGCTCTGAGGGAGACGGGAACACAAGTGAGGTGTCAGCTCCCCACAGAGCCTCCAACCCCCTGAGAAACAGACCCCAGGGGCCCAAAAGGCTGTGCACAGGCAGAGGGAGGTTGGGGCCTGGGAACTTCACCGCTGGGGTGCAGGCCCCTCCCCTTCACGCTCAATTTGCTCTTGTTCTCTTGTTCTTTCTTCTTACCTTCCACACCTTTTGTCCTATTCATACCCCCTAACCCCAATCCCATTCTGATTCTAAGTCACAGAAGTTCACAAACAGGCGAGAAGGGGCTGAGGGGAAGCTACAGAGAGAGCTGTGGAGGCCGAAAGCACCAATTGCACCTGAGCCACAATCACCCCTGTCCCAAGTTCAGTACAGACTTGGAGACAGGACACCACCCTGTAGGCTGGAAAGGGAGGGAGACACTTCGAGGGCAACTTCACAGGAACTGTTCATAGGCGAGGGGGACTCTGGAGAGCAGAAGGGAGAGAGGCCACGCCAACCCCTGGGGCAGGGGCCACCGGGGCAGGTGGGAAGCCGTGGGCAGTGGGCCTGGTGGGAATGGAGGCTGATGGGAAGTCAGGTGGTGGGACCCGTGGAGGAGGAGGCATTTAAAATTTGAGTTTAATGCTGGAGGTACTAGGTAGACGTGATAGGTTCTTGAGCAGAGAGAGGACACCTACCTATACATAAGAATTAATTTCGTTGTTATTGTGAAAGCATCATCTATGGCCAAGGTTGCAAACTCAAATGCCTGTAGCATGAAGCTGGCCGGGGGAGAAGCAGGAGGGCCTGTGGTGGCTGAGGCTACCTGGGGAGCATGGGTCCACACTCAAGTGGGCAGTGACAGGGACTGTGCAAATGCAGATCATTTTTGTCAGGGCCAGGTAGAAGCCCAGAGCTGCCAAGTCAGCCAGCTTGTCAGCAGAAGTCAGGACTTTGAATTTCTTTTTTATGATGTAAAGTTTATTTTCAGATACAGCAGCTAATTAAAATGTTTATAATAATGAAGATCTCTGGGCCCCTAGGTCCATCACTTCTGACCTGCGTTTATTTTATCTGGCCTGGTGATTTGTACCATACTCTCTCGAAATGTTACAACTATTATTTCCATTTAGTTTCCTCCCTCTACTTTTCCTATTAAGACCAATTTTTTTGTATGTGTGAACAAAAAAGCATTAACAGTGTATTGTTTTATTTATTTTTTATTTTTATTTGTGTTTATTTATTTTTTGTAGTTTTGGCTGGGGCCAGGCTTGAACCTGCCACCTCCCCACCCACCCCCACCCACCTCCCCACCCCGAATATGGGGCTGGCACTCTACTCCTTGAGCCACAGGGGCCGCCCAACAGTGTTTATTTTAAATACTGCATGTAGATTATCCCATCTAATCCTCACACAATCCATTTTATAGATGGGAGAACCAGGGAAAGCAACTTGCTCCAAATCACCCTGGTAGCAAGTGGGGGAGCTGAGACCCAAGTCCAGGTGCTCAGACTCCAGAGTCACACACCGAACCTGTGTGGAATACTCTTCCCTGCATACTTTGGTTACCATATTTCAGTTATGGTTTCCTTCTTTCAAGTTTGAGTGATTTTCACAAGGTTGTACTTACTGTCTGGTATTGAAATACTATGTTTGCCTTGTTTGTTGCCTGTGACTTTGGTGCATGAAGCATGTGAGTCTGTTCTTGTTGGTTTGACAAATACCAAGAGCCTACCGTGTGGGAATGCCAGTCATCCACCATCATGAAACTTCACATTAGTGGGGAATACCGACAGAAAACAAAAACTTCAACCTGATATGTCATGTTGAGATGGGGGGCATCTTCAGCGCGTACTGAGATCACACAGTGGCGGCAGACGTGAAAGACTTCCTGATAGAAGTGTCATAGTGGTTGAGTCTCAAGGAACCCCTGGGCTCCAGAGGCCAGCACTGGAAGAGTCAGAGGGGTGCAGGCAAGGTCAGGAAAAAGGAGGCCAGGCACAGTAGGGCTGAGCCCACCTGAGATGGCTGACAGGAAGGGCCGGAGAATGAGGGCCTGAGGCTTGAGCGTGTTGACGGGCTGAGGGAATCCTTCAGAGAGAACGCTGTTTGTTGCTGTGGAATGAATGGACGGGAGGGAAAGGGCCTTGCCTCCGTTCAGCTTGGCACATGGAAGGGTGCCTGCCTGTCCTTGGTTATGGGGCTCTGGGCAGGCTGCTTCACCTCTTGGATCCCCAGTTTCCTCATCTATAGAAGGGACTCTATCCCTTACACGGTTTGGTGAATATTGAATAAGATGCAGATGCCCTGTCTAGTGCAGTGCCTGGCCCGGAGCAGCCCCTCAGACCGCTAGCTTGTATTGTTTCTGGTTTTGAACAGGCTTGCTGAATGAGTGGAAGGGAGCAAAAGCACAGTGGTGCTGAGTGGGCCTGGGAGGCCAGGTCAGCGGCTAAGTGTGGCTAACGGGAGTCTGGGTCACGGTTTCTACTTGTCTTTTGAGGACTGCGACATAAAGTTATGTTACTTTGAATGAAACTTTAGCTTTACCATAAACTCACAACGAAGGCTCTGGTAGCCTGAGAAGCAGCCTGCCCCAGCAGGCAAGGCTGACCACACATCCTGCAGGGGAGTTAGCTGTCATCAGTGCTGAGGCTGCTCAGCTTCCCCAGAAGGTTTGTCTGTGCTCCAGTGAGTCTGAAGTTCCTGTAGGTGACATCACTCTGCCCAGGTGCAGACAGCCCCACCAAAATGAACACTGTCTCTGGGCAGCTGCAGCAACCTGGCACCTGCTCAGAGGAGCCCAGCTGGGGGTGCTGCATAGCCGCTCAGGATTCACGTGTGACTGGCTGACACAGCCGCCACTGCCTGGTTTGCTCCCAAACAGCACAGAGCAGGACAACCTCCCAGGCGGTGGGCAGCTCTAGGCGGCCGTGTTCACCTTGGGGCTTCCTGCCACACCCAGGAAAACAGAGGAAAGCTCTGTAAAATTACCACAAGCATGCTCTATGTTTCTGTAGTCCTTTTTATTTAAGAATGTCAGTTGCTGGGGCACATGCAAGTTTACCTTCAAGGTTTCTGTGCCAGCAACCATGTTCCTAGATTTTTAGACAGTGATGGCTATGGAGAAATGGACCTCAAAAGTGTAAGTCTGGCTTATTCTTTCTAAATTAAATAATTTCTGCCGTGGTGGGTCTCAGACTCAGCTGTGTGCTGGATTCCTGTGTGGAATATGACACAGACAGGGCTGCCACTTCTGAATCACTAAGTGTGTGGCAGACCCAGATATCGGTATCGTTAACTGGGCTACTAAGGATGAATTTCTTCCTTCTTTTTTCCTTCCTTCCTTCCTTCCTTCCTTCCTTTTCCTCCCTCCTTTCCTTTCTTTCCCTCCCTCCCTTCCTTCCTTTCTTTCTCTTTCTTTCTTTTCTTTCTTTCTTTCCTTTTTTTTTGAGACAGAGTCTCACTCACTATGTCGCCCTTGGTAGAGTGCCATGGCTTCATAGCTCACAGCAACCTCAAACTCTTGGGCTCATGCAATTCTCTTGCCTCAGCCTCCCAAGTAGCTGGGACTACAGGTGCCTGCCATAACACCCAGCTATTTTTGGAGACAGGGTCTTGCTTTTGCTCAGGCTGGTCTTGAACCCATGAGCTCAGGCAATCCACCTGCCTTGTCCTCCCACAATGCTGTAATTACAGGCCTGAACCACTGTGCCCGGCCTCTTGGAACTGATTTCTCATGGGGTGTTCTGTAGACTGGCTGCCTCAAATAATCTGGGGCATTTGCTAAAACTGCAGGTTCCTTGGCCCTACCCCAGGCCCACTACATAGACCACCTCATGTATAGACAGCTTTGTTTTTAATAGGTGACGTTAGCCACAGCTCCCTCAGCAACTCTTGAATACATTCAAGTTTGAGAACTGTTGCATATATGAGTCTGACATACCATGACCTTGACCATTGCTCTGGAATAATTGAACTTGAGTTCTATCTTGCAGACCCTAGACTTTCTTCTCCTAAGTCAACTAGACTTCCCTCAGCTGCTAAGAGAAGTGTTGGCCAACAGAACAGAAAGAAGCAAAGAAAGTAGGAAAGTAATGTCATCTGAGGTCACCTGCAGGCTGAGGCCAAGAAACTGTGATGGAAAAACCCCCAGGGCTCCTCACCTAGACCCTGCCCCCAGCTTCAGGAGTTAAAACGGGGTGCGTGACGAGACACCACACAATTCTTTGGCGAAGGGGCTAGTTGTAGTGAGCAACTTCCTCCTGGAGAAGCTTCTGCTGCCGCTTCTCGGTTTGTTTGGCTTTTGTGCTCTTCCTGGAAGTCTTGGGGCAGAGACTGTGTGAGCAGAGAGTGGGTAATTTGGATACCGAAGGTCAGGCAGCCTGGCCGTGACCTCAGGGTCTGGCCTCCGAGGGAGCAGAGGAGCCCAGTCTGTGCATCTGTGAACGGTTTCCGTGCAGGCTGTGCTGCCAGCCCCTGGAGCCTTCCTTCCCCGTGGAGAGCCACACAGAAGCATTCTCCAGGAACCCAGCCAACAGGACAATGGACACTCTGTTCCTGCCTTTGTTGGCACCCAGGCAGTTAACCCAGAAACCACCCTCATGCCCTTTAGGGCAGGCAAGTTTTAAGGCTCTCCTTTCAATTTTGGCCTAACTTCTTATAGGCTAAGAAGATGCTCTTTCCTCTCATAGCACTGTTTTTCCATGTTCTTTGACCATAGGGTCTTTAAAAGGGTATCTTTTCTTCCTCTGCAGCTGATGTAACCTGAGAGAATTTATAGATTTTCAGAAGAATTTCCCCAGGAAACCTATGTCCACTCAGCAGTATGGGCTGAGAACACATCCAGTGTCTTCCCCAACCCTTCCAGCAGCCAGACATCAAAGCCGACCCAGCAGGCCAGAAACTGGAGACATTTAAACAATTTTCTTTTAAGTTTATTTCATCATATCCCATATCATTTCAAAGATTAAGGCAGCTTAAAATGCATATAGTGTATTACAATAACAGGAATAGAAGCAAAGGGCAAATAAAGGAAGGGAAACCAGGTAGAGGTTTTTACATAAACCCCCCAGGTACACTTACTAAAGACAGCACACAAATTTGATTCTGGACTTTTTTTAGCAAGGAAAGAAGTGATCAACCTTAAAGGGTACCCAAATAGCTTCAATTCCTTTACACTTTGATTTAAAAGAAATCTGTCATTTATTGAGTTCCTGCCATGGCATGGAGGATAGAGCCATGGACAAAATAAAGTGTCTTCCTTCGTTGGAGGAAATAAACAACATACAAGTAAAGAGTGACATGTATGATGATAATATGTCAGGTGGTAAATGCTGAAAGAAAAATGAAACAGTATCTTTCAGGGGTAGAAAGTGACCAGGGGAGAGGTGTGGCCATTTTGGACAAAGTCATTAGGGAAGTCCTAGGAGTGACGTTTGAGCAGCAGTCTGAAGAATGACGATGTGCCCCCCAGGTTGTGTGGGAGAAGAGTGTGCTTTGCATGGAGGACAGTGTGTGCAAAGGCCACAAAACACAAGGGTGACTGGTGGCTATGGAAATTCCCGAAGGTCTGCTCGGCTTGGGCACAGTGAAAAGGGAGACGTAGGGAGTTCATGGCATCCGTAGCAGTTGTGCAACATGGCAGCCCTGGAACGTGGGGCCCTTACAGGCCATGTGAATTGAGCAAAGAAGCTCCATGATTTCAAGAGATCCCTTGGCAGCTGTGTGGAATGTAGGCTGTAGGGGTGGGAGGGTGTTAGACTTCAGACCGGGCAGCTTAAACTGCAGGAAGTTGTTTTCTCACAGTTTTGGAGCCCAGAGTCCAAGCAAGATCAAGAGGTCATTAGGTTTAGTTTCCCTGGAAGCCTCTCCCCTTGACCAGCAAAACACTGCCTTCTTGCTCTGTCCTCACGTGGTCTCTCCTCTGTGCCCACACATAGATGGTGTATCCAGATTTCCTCCTCTTATGAGGACACCTGTGGGATTAGGGCCCATGTTAATGGCCTCATTTTAACTCTGTCACCTCTTCGAAGGCCCGTCTCCAAAGATAGTCACATTCTCAGGTGCTGGGGATTAAAGCTTCAACACATGAATGTGAAGGAAACACAATTTGACCCTTGACAGGGCAATGGTAGAAGCATAGAGACCAGTCAGGAGGCTAATGTTATAATCCAGCCAAGACATGATAGTGACTTGGACCAGAGTGATAGATGTGAAAATGTAAGTAGTGGTCAGACTCTGCAAATATCTTCTAGGTAAGGTGGGATTCACTGATGGAGGAGAAGCAGGGTGTGAAGAAAGAATGGGGTCAAGGAGGACTCTAATATTTTGGGGCCTGACCAACTGGAAGCATGGAATTGACCCTCATTGGGATGGGGGAAACTATGGGAGGAGCACACTTGAGGGTATGCTGAGATCAAGGAGTTCAATTTGGGGCATCTGAAGTTTGCCACGCCTCTTAGTCATCTAAGTGGAGAGTAACTCATAAGAATCACCTGTCTAGAGTAAATTAATTTACTTTTCAAAAGCGTACAATTTGGTGAGTTTCAGTATATTCACAATACAATGCAAGAATCACCACTTTCTAATTTCAGAACATTTTCATCACCCCCAAAAGGAATCCCATATGCGTTAGTCACTCTCCAGTCCTCTCCTCAATAGTGCATAGTGACTATTAACCTACTTCAATCTACTTTCTCTCCTTATTGATTTGCCTATGACAGGCATTTCATAAAAAATCAAATCATACAATATGTTGCCTTTTGTTTCTGGCTTATTTCACGGGGTGTAGTATTTTCAAGGTTCCCCGTGAGTATCAGTTCTTCACTCCTTCTTGTGGCTGAATAATGTTCCGGTGTCTCACTAGGCCATATTTTGTTTATTCACTCCTCAGCGGATGGACAATGGGATTGCTTCTACTGTCGGCTGTTATGAATAATGCTGGTATGAATATTGATGTACAAGTTTTTGTGTAAATATGTTTTCAATCCTCTGGGATATGCTTAGGAGTGGAATGCTGAGTCATAGGAATATTTTCAGGAACTGCCAAACTGTTTTCTAAAACAGCTGTACCATTTTACACTCTCACCAGCAATGTATGAGAGTTCTGATTTCTCCAGATATTTGACAACCCTTGTCATCTTTTTTATTAAAGTCATCCTAGTGCGTGTGAAGTGGCATCTCATTGGGATTTTGATTTGCACCCCCCTGATGAAGAATGATGCGGAATATTTTTGTGTGCTTATTGGTCACTTGTATGTCCAATTTGACAAAGTGTTCAAATTCTGTTTTTTTAATTTTTTAATTCTAATTTTTATTTATATTTATTAATTACCTTTTTTTTGAGACAGAAAAATAAATAAATAAATATATTAAATTATTTGCCCTGTTGCCTTTGGTGGAGTGCTGTGGTGGTATAGCTCAAGCTCTTGGGCTCAAGTGATTCTCTTGCCTCAACCTCACAAGTAGCTGGGACTACAGGTGCCTGCCACAATGCCTGGCTAATTTTTAGAGACAAGGTCTTGCTCTTGCTCAGGCTGGTCTCAAACCTGTGAACTCAAGAGATCCACTAGCCTTGGCCTCCCAGTGTGCTAGGATTATGGTTGTGTGCCACCACACCTGGCCTATTTGTTTATATTTAGTTACTTAATTTTTGTATTATAAAGGAATTTTTTGTTGAAAAGTAAATTTATTTCAGGTTAATGTGAGGGTATAAAAAAACAGGTCAAATATTTGGTTTTGTTAGGTAGAGTCCCTCTTGTGGTATGTCCCCCACACAAAAGGTTTGCCAAACACCCCCACTCTGTACCCATTCAGTGAGAGCATCCCAATCCCCTCCCCTTCCTCCTTCCTTGTTACCCCTCCCCCCACTTGAATTGAAATAAGTTTTTCTCTCATGTAGGCATGCATCAGATCATCTGCTGGCTTCATATTAGTATTGAGTACATTTGGATAATTGCTTTTCCATTCTTGTGATACTTTACTAAGAAGAATGTGTTTCAACACCATCCAGGATGTTACAAAAGGTGTGAAGTCACCATCTTTTTTATGGCTGAATAACATTCCATGGTATGCATGTACCATAGTTTGTTAATCGATTCCTGAGATGATGGGCATTTAGGTTGTTTCCACGTCTTGGTGATTATAAATTGAACTGTGATAAGCCATCTAGTGCATATGTCCTTATGATAGAATGATTTGTTTTCTTTTAGGTAGATGCCTAGCAGTGGGAAATTGTGGGGTCAAATGGGAGATCTAATTTGAGATTTTTGAGGACTCTCCATACTTCTTTCCAAAGAGACTGTATTAATTTGCAGTCCCACCAGCAATATAAAAGTGTTCCCCTCTCTTTAAATCCATGCCAGCATCTGCAGCTCTGGGACTTGGTGATGTGGGATAATCTTACTGGGTTTAGGTGGTATCTCAGGGTGGTTTTGATTTGCATTTCTCTGATGATTAGGTGCAATGAGCTTTTTTCAAATGTGAGTCATTCATCTGTCTTCCTCAGAGAAGGTTCTATCCATGTCTCTTGACCAGTGAAAGATGGGATTGTTAGCTCTCTTTTTGTTGATTGATTTGAGTTCTCTGTAAATCCTAGTTATAAAGCCTTTCTCAGATTTGTAACATGCAAATATCTTTTCCCGTTCTGAAGGTTGTTTATTTGCTTTGGTTGTTGCCTCCTTAGCTGTATAGAAGCTTTTTCAGTGTAATTAAGTCCTATTTATTTATTTGTTGTTGCAATTGCTACTGAAGTCTTTTCATAAAATCTATCCCCAGGCCTAAAAGAAATATCTTCAAGTGTTTTCCCCAAACTTTCTTCAAGGTTTTTTTTTTTTTTTTGCAGTTTTTGACCAGGGCTGGGTTTGAACCTGCCACCTCTGGCATATGGGGCCGGCACCCTACTCCTTTGAGCTATAGGCGCCACCCCTCTTCAAGGGTTTTTATTGTTTCATGCCTTAGATTTAAATCTTTTATCCATCTTGAATCAATTTTCGTGAGTGGTGAAAGGTGCGGGTCTAGTTTCAGTCTTTTACATGTGGATATCCAGTTCTCCTAGTAACATTTATTGAATAGGGATTCTTTTCCCCAGTGTTTGTTCTTGTTTGGTTTGTTAAAGATCAGGTGGCTATAAGATGCTAGTTTCATTGCATGGTTTTCTATTGGGTTTCAAATATCTATGTCTCTATTTTTGTGACAATACCATACTGTTTTGATCACTATAGCCTTGTAATATAGCCTAAAGTCTGGTAGGTTGATGCTCCTAGCTTTGTTTTTATTACTAACAAATGCCTTGACTGTATGGGTTTTTTTTTCTTGTTCCATATGAAACAAAGAATTATTTTTTCTAAACCTTGAAAGTATGATGTTGGTTTTTGTTGTTGTTGTTGTTATTTATTTATTTATTTTATTTTTTTTGTAGGTTTTGGCCAGGGCTGGGTTTGAACCCACCACCTCTAGCATATGGGGCTGGCGCCCTACTTCTCTGAGCCACAGGTGCTGCCCATGATGTTGGTATTTTAATGGGGATTGCATTGAATCTATAGTTGCTTTGGAAAGTATAGACATTTTAACAATGTTGATTCTTCCCAGCCATGAGCATGGTATGCTCTTCCTTTGTTGATATCTTCTGTTTCTTTTCTTAGTGTTTCATAATTTTCTCTGTAGAGTTCCTTCACTTATTTTGTTATGTATATTCCTAGGTATTTCACTTTTTCGAAGCTACTGTGAAGGGAATTGTGTCCTTGATTAGCTTCACATCTTGGCTGTTTTGGCATATACAAAGGCTACTGATTTGTGGACATTGATTTTATACCCTGAAACATTACTGTATTTGTGATCACTTCCAGGAGTCTTGTGGTTGAGTCTTTGGGGTTCTCTAAATATAAGATTATCGTATATACTCGAGTGTAAGCCAAGTTTTTCAGCACAAAATTTGTGCCGAGTTTGGGTTTTTCGGCACAAATTTTGTGCTGAAAACACTCGGCTTATACACGAGT
This sequence comes from Loris lydekkerianus, assembly GCA_963574355.1. Classification (NCBI taxonomy): domain Eukaryota; kingdom Metazoa; phylum Chordata; class Mammalia; order Primates; family Lorisidae; genus Loris; species Loris lydekkerianus. The sequence continues at coordinate 8,364 of CAUYPK010072619.1, read as the reverse complement.
ATATATGGTATATCATCAGCAAAGAGCAAGAGTTTGACCTCCTTTGCCCCCATTTGGATGCCCTTTATTTCCTTCTCTTGCCTGATTGCATTGGCTAGAACTTGCAGCACTATGTTGAATAGTAGTGGCGATAGAGGACATTCTTGTCTGATTCCAGTTCTAAGTGGAAAAGCCTTCAGTTTTACTCCATTCAGTGTGATATTAGCTGCTGGTTTGTTGGAAATGTCTTCAGTTAGTTTAAGAAATGTGCCAACTGTGTCTGTATTCTTAAGTGTTCTTGTTAGAAAAGAATGCTGAATTTTATTGAATGCTTTTTCTGCATCTATTGAGAGGATCATATGGTCTTAGTTTTTGCTTCTGTTGATACAGTGAATTACATTTATGGCTTTGCATATGTTAAACCAGCCTTGCATCTCTGAGATAAAACCTACTTAATCATGATGTATAATTTTTTTAATGTGTACCTGTAATCTATTGGCTAGAATTTTTTGGAGAACTTTTGCATCTATATTCATTAGTAAAATTGGTCTGAATTTCTCTTTTTTAGTTGGGTCTTTTCCTGGTTTTGGTATCAGGGTGATGTTTGCTTTGGAGAATATGTTGGAGAAGATTCCTTTTCAATTTTTTGGAATAATTTCTGTAGTGTGGGTATAAGCTCTTCTTTGTTGTTGTTTGTTTTTTTGGCCGGGGGCTGGGTTTGAACCTGCCACCTCTGGTAGATGGGGCTGGCGCCCTACCCCTTTAAACCACAAGCGCCACCCCAAGCTCTTCTTTGAAGGCTTTATAGAATTCTGGTGTGAAGCCATTTGGACCAGGGAATTTTTTTGTTGGGAGATTTTTTATTGTTTCTTTGAACTCGGTGCTTGAAATTAGTCTGTTCAAGAAATCTATTTCTTCTTGGTTAAGTCTAGGGAGAAGGTCTGATTCATTTCTTCTATATTGTCAAATTTCTGGGCATAGAGTTTCTTGTAGTATTCAGAGATAATCTCTTTTACCTCCATGACATCGGCTCTTATTTCCCCTTAATCAATTCTGAGTAAGGTTATGAGAGAATATACTTTATCGTTTCGAGTTAGCCTGGCCACAGGTTTATCGATTTTATTTATTTTTTCAAAGAACCAACTTTTTGTTTCATTGATTTTTCTGAATGATTCTTTTATTTTCAAATTTATTAATTTCTGATTTAATTTTGGTTATTTCTTTTCTTCTGCTGGGTTTGGGATTAGATTGTTCTTCTTTTTCTAATTCCATAAGATGTACATGAGTTTGCTGAAGCAATCTCTTTTTGCCTTTTGGATGTTATTATCTAATGTGATAAATTTCCCTCTTAAGATTAGTTTTGTTTTATACCACAGGTTTTAGTAACTTGGAGCTTCATTGTTGTTACCTTTGAGGAATTCGAAATTTCCTCCTTTGTCTCTTCCTGGACCCAACTATCATTCAGCATAAGGTTGTTTAATTTCCAAGTCTTTGTGTGGGGATGAATGTTTTTGTTGAAGTTGAGTTCCACCTTTATTGCCTTGTGGTCTGAGAAGATATAAGGTATCATTTCTATTGTTTTAAATTTGTGGAGGTTTGATTTATATGTAGGATATGATCTATTTTGGAATATGTTCCATGGGCTGATGAGAAAAATGTATATTCTTTTGTTTTGGGATGGTGTGTTCTGTATATGGCCATTAAGCCCATTTGTTCTAGGGTCACATTTAAGTCCTTTGTATCTTTGTTTAGTTTTTGTTTAGAGGATCTGTCCAGTTCTATCAGAGGGGTATTAAAGTTCCCAGCTATTATGGTGTCATGAAATGTCATATAGCTCAGATCAATCAAGCTCTGTTTCATAAATCTGGGAGCATTTAAGTTGGGTACATAAATATTTAAAATTGAAATGTCCTCTTGTATTGTTCCCTTGACCAGTATGAAGTGACTTCAAATTTTATTTTTAATTGAGTTATCTGTCTTTTAACTGTTGAGTATAGAATTCTTTATATACTTTGGGTATAAGTCCCTATCTGATATATGTTATAAATATTTTGTCCTATTCTGTGGATTTTGTTTTCCTTCTATTGATGATGTCCTTTGAAGCACAAGAGTTTTTAACTTTGGTGATGACCTGACATATACACTTGAGAATCATGAGCATATAGATGTTATTTTAACTCAGTAAGATCCACTAGGAAGTTAGCTTAATAAGTAATAGAAGAATTCAAGGACCAAACCCAAGACTATCCATCAATTAGAGGTTCTACATATTAAGAAGAAACCAAAAAAGGGGACTGAAATGGACTCCAATCTCATTTCCTTTTTCTTTCAGTTTAGGAGTTTTCGTTCCTTTCCAGAGCAGCAAAAGAAAATTCAAAATTCTTGTTGGTGTTTTAGGAAGTGCAATTCTGACTCTTTGTTTCAATTCTTACCTTCAAAGTGATGCAGGTTCTAGAACCATGCCCATTCCAATGAGGAATGTGAGTGTGTCAATTAAGGCCCTGTAGGAAGCAGATGCAAAAATGGTGTTAAAAGCACTAGAAATGTGTGGGGAAAATCATCAGGAGCAGTCAGGGAGAGCCTCAGACAGCTCTATAGTCATGGCATCTGCAGAGGGAGAGGGAAAACATAAGGCCTGTTGGGGGGAAGAGCTTTGGACTGCAGAGCAGTTCTGAGCACATCTTGGCAAGGCTAATGGGGCTCCTGCACACAGCTTGCTCAGAAAGAGGTCTGTGTTGTCCAGAATAGCCTGGTGCTAGTAGTCCTGGCATGATCAGTCACTGGCTGGCAGCAGCTTGGGAGAGTATGGCCCTGGCATGAATAGTGAAATGGATCGAGAAGATGCTGCAGCTAGAGACTGCCAGCCAACTGCAATTCTCCCTGCAGGTTCATTCTTGAGGACCCAGTAGTGTATCCCCCTGGCTTCTTCCATTTGTCAACACATTCAGGAAGCAGTCCCACCATGGTTTCTCTGAGTTTCTTTTCTAAGGATAAAAATGAGAAGACGATAAGAACTGGATACAGCTCCCATAGCTGTAATAGGTCTCAGGCTTGCACATGGCACTCATTTTCTCTCTCCTTACTATCCATTTTAAATGCCTCCACATCCAGTTGTCACAGGGTCCTGGAAAATTAACTCAAACCCTCATTCTTGAGGGATCTCAGCTTCAGACTTCTTAACTGGGGTTGCTATCCCTATATACATGTCCCTTGGGTCCCACCTGCGTGCCTCCATTCCTCCATTGTATATAAGCAACCCCACCTCCTTTTGTGTACAAACAGCCCCACCCTCATCAGGATCAATGACCTCTGCCAAGATGGTGACTCCCTGCCTACTGGCCCCTTGACACAAAGTGTCCCACATTCTATGGCAGCAACGATAGGGTGTAATTCAATGGACCCTTGCTGTGTCATCTGCTGAGAATGTATCCTCTTTGAGAACCAAGACCTCCACCCCTGCAGAGCCCAGAGTTGCGGGGACAGGAACACAAAGTCCCTCAGTGGGTCATCAGGAAAAATAGTAAACGGGGACACTCCTGTTCCCATTCCTTGTTTCCCCAACCAATGTATTTATCTTATTGTGGATAGAGTGATATATTGAGATCTCTGGTTTAATGCCTATGATGGATCCTGTGCATGACCCCCAGCCTTCAGCTGTGCCTATAGAAAGCCTTTCCAACACTCTGAGGCTCACTGTCTCTGGATAGAGTGCTTCTGGGCAATACAATCAGTAGATCCCATGTTAATGGGCCTGCATCCTTACTTCTATTGCTGTGGAGCATCTTCTGGAACAGATGCTATGTTGGGGAGGATAACAAGTGTGGACCAGCTATTCTGTAAAGCCCCCTGGAGAGTAATTCTGACTAAATCCCTATTAGTAGGAAAAGAAAACTCATACCTTGCACAATTATCTCTCTGTGAAGATGAACTGATGGCCCTCCTAAGACAGAAAGACTCAATGTAGTCAACTTGCTACCAAGTAGCCAGTACGCCTTCTTGAGGAATAATGTCATATCAGAAGCTGTATTAGTTTCCCAGGGATGCGATAATAAAATACCCAGATTGTGTGACTTAAGTAACAGAAATTTATTATCTCACAGTTCTCAAAGCTAGGAGTGCAAGTTCAAGGTGTCAGAGGATTACTTCCTTCTGAGAGCCGTAAAGCATCTATTCTAGGCCTCTCTCCCTGGCTCGTAAGACCTTCATCTTGAGTCACCATATTTTCTTCCCCTTGTACTTGTCTTATCCAAATTTCTTCTTTTTATAAGTTTCCAAACATGTTGATTTAGAGCCTACCCTAATGACTCATTCTAATTTAATTGCCTTTTTTTTTTTTTTTTGAGACAGAGTCTCATTATGTCATTGGTAGTGTGCTATGGCATCACAGCTCATAGCAACCTCAGACTCTTGGGCGTAAGCGATTCTCTTGCTTTAGCCTCCCAAGTAGCTGGGACTACAGGCACCTGCCACAACGTCTGGCTATTTTTTTTTTTTTTTGCAGTTGTTTAGCTGGCCTGGCCGGGTTCGAACTGGCCACCCGCGGTGTATGTGGCTGGTGCCGTAACCACTGTGCTATGAGCGCCGAGTGTTAATTGCCTTTTTAAAGGCCCTATTTCCCAAATGTAGTTACATTCTGAGATACTGGGAGTTAGGACTTCAATGTATGAATTTAGTAGGGAGGCACAATTCAGCCAATAACAGGGTCTTGGGGCTGGCGTATCTTCCTTCCAAGCAGAACGTACAAAGGTAGCAGTAGCTAGACCAGCCATGGTAAGTGGAGATTTTGTTGGACCTGCACATGTGTGGGCCTCCTGCTCTGCTACCAAGGCCACTCCATGCATATACCCATCCTACACATGACATCAGCCAGCTAAATCTTTTCGTCTACTTGGTTGTTCAATGCCTCTCAAAATGGAGAATATTTGCTAGAATCAAAATATGATAGAAAAATCTTCACTTTGTTCCCACTCCATTAGGCCATCCACATGTCTCTGATCTCCCAGACACCTAATCAGATGAGCAGACCATTAACATCTGCCCATGGATTTCTATATATTCTCACCTCAGACCCCTTTTCCTTTTCTATGAAACAGATGTCCTCTTGCAACTCCATCCATTGGGAAGACTTCCTATCTCCATCCACTGTGGTTCAAGACTACTCCCGAACTAACTGAAATGCAGTTGTCATGACCTTTTGCCTCGCACTTGCTACCAACCTAAAGGCTTTTGTTAACCAACCCGGACATTTTCCGCTCAGCTGGTCTTACAGACTCCCAACATGACACAATTTAGGGGAGAATCACTCATGCAACTGTGACAGGTGATCTGAGGTCTGGACGACTTATTTATGTACCATGATCCCAGATTTATCATGTCCAACTTACAATATAGTGCTGTTGGGCTCTTAAATATATGGCTTGGTGGATCCAAGAGAACCAGCTCGTAATAGGCAGTTTTAGACAAATTATTGGTTTGTACTCAATGGCCAATTGATCTGTCTGTACCAGGGCCCAGCAACAAATACATCAGAAGCTGTTTCTCTCATGCCATATACTTGCTTGCTGTGGATGGCACGTTCTTGCTCTAGGGTCCCAGGGCTGCATCATGATTCATTCCCTGGGACTTGCAGTAATGTTTCTTTTACTTTAAAGGGGATATTCTGTCATACCCCTGATCACTAAAAACTTCATTGAAATGACAGGTCCCTGAATCTTCATAGTATCCTTTTCCCACCCTGTAGGGTGCACCTGTCTCACCAGATTTCCAGTGTTTAGCCAACTCTCGCTCATCCCATCTGATCAGCATGAAGCATCAATGTGGTGTTCTGTGGGATGTTCAGGTTGTCTAGATCTCTTAGGACTGTGTAATGACAGAGGTCAGAAGAATTAACAAAGCAGAGAGGCAAAAATCTAGTTAAATGTCAATTGCATTCCATTCAAAACATGAACTGTTTCTGATCCGCTTTCCTAATCAGAATAAAAAAGAACACATTCACTAAATCCATGGTCACATACTTTGTATGTACTGTAGGCCTTTCTAATCTACTCCAGCAGAAGTAGGTTGCTACTCCGTTGGGCCTGTGTCAGTCTACAGCTATTCTCTATGATCCCATCTGCTCTCTGCAGGGGACTGACTTGGAAGTCAAATGAAGATATGAAGGAGTCCATCATCCCTGCATCCCTTATGGTGGTACTAATTGTCTTCATCTCTCCAGGATGCAGTTGTTTTTATTTACTGCCTTGGCCAGGAAGGAAGGCAACTTCAGAGGGTTCCCCTGGGCCTTCTCTGTTGCCATACTCTTCTCCCATAGGCCCAAGATCCAGTGTAAGGGATACACCAACTGTTCAGCTTTCGATCCCAATTTTACACTCAAGGACTAGGGAAATGGTCTCTGGTTGATTTCACAGATCCAGTGAACCATCCATGGATAAGACTTGGCCATGATTCCATTCATAGCCTGGTACTTATAAGCTCCTACTTTAACAGGGGACTATAATCATATTTTGAGTCTTTGGGCATTAGTGTCACCCCACATCTGTCCAGGACCTTTTTTTTTTTTTTTTTGAGTGGGAGGTTGAGACAGAGTCTCATTCTGTCACCTTGGGTAGAGTATAGTGGCATCATAGCTCACAGAAACCTCAAACTCTTGGGCTCAAGCAATCCTCTTGCCTCAGCTCCCAAGCAGTTGGGACTACTGGCATGCACCACAATACTTGGCTAGTTTTTCTATTTTTAGTGTTTATTTTTCTTGCTCAGGCTGGTCTCGAACTCCTGAACTCAAGCAATCTGCTCATCTCGGCCTCCCAGGGTGCTGGATTTATAGGTGTGAGCCACTGTGCCCAGCCTCAGGAGAGTCTGAAACACCTTGGTATTCCCCTTCTCTTAGTGCTCAATAATCTGCGTAGATATTCTAATGTATACGTGCCATAGTGTTTCCAGTTCCTTTCTCTAGGACCAAACTATCTCTTGATCAGCAGGGTCTGGATCTGAAAATTGACTCTGGTCCAGTAACTGAGCAAGGGACCATGACTTCTTATTGGGGCATTGTCCTTAGTCTCTTGCTCCTTCATTCATGTTCTGTTCGGGTGCAGTGGCTCATGCCTGTAATCCTAGCACTCTGGGAAACTGAGGTGGGTGGATTGCTTGAGCTCACAGGTTCAAGATCAGCCTGAGCAAAAGTGAGATCCCATCTCTACTAAAAGTAGAAGAACTGAGGCAAGAAGATTGCTTGAGCCCAAGAGTTGGAAGTTGCTGTGATCTATGACATCACAACACTCAACTCAGGGCAACAGCTTGAGATGCTGTCTCAAAAAAACCTGATCGTGCTCTCTTGGGAGAGGGCAGTCGCAGATATTCAGCATCACCTTGTGGGCTTCCTATCTGTTTTGCTCCTAGGAGTACCGTGCTTATTCATTCATCTCCACAACTTCCTGAAGGTCAAGCTCTCTTACCTGCCCCTTCAAGCTTGCCAGGTAAAAGCCACCAGACCTGGCTTCTGATGGTTAATGTGCGTAGCCTTTGTTACATGAGAATGGGAAGTCATTCCCCCATGGATACCTACAAGCCCAGTGCTGTGACTGCCTCTCTGGCCTGCAAAGGAGAGCCAGCACTGAATTTCTAAGTGGAGTTGGAACGGTTTGTGGCCTTGGTTGATTGTGTGTCCTCTGGGCCCTCTCATAGAATGTGATTCTCTGACCTCACATAATGTATCCATTTCAGCATTCTCAGTTCCTCCTACTGACATATTCCTTCCTCTACTATCTTTCAGGGTCAGTCAGGCATTTCCACTTTGCTTGGCACAGAACATCACTTTCTCTGGTTTCTAAGAAATATTAGAGTTTTGGTCAATTGCTGAGGAATAAGTTCCCCAGAACCTAGTGGCTTAAAATAATAAATATACATTGTCTCACAGTTCCTGCAGGTTGGGTTGGTACAGCTGGATGATTTCTAGCTCACAAGGTTGCAGTCAAGGTGTCAGCCAAGTCTTGAGTGGAGCTGGAGGGTCTATGTCAAGGGAGGCTCACTCACATGGCTGGCAGTAAGTTCCGGCTGTCAGCTGGATGCTTCAGTTCTCTACATGGTCTTTTAGCCTACGGGATCTCTTTTCTCCATGTAGCTCCTAGCAAGCTAGTCTGGACTTTCTTAACTGGCAGCTGAGTAGAGAGAGAGAGAGAACACTCCTGAGACATACTCCAATCTAATCACAGAGGTGACATCCCATCACTTCTGTAGTATTCTAGTTATTTTTTTTTTTTTTATTAAATCATAGCTGTGTACATTGATATGATCATGGGGCATCATATACTAGCTTCATAAACCATTTGACACATTTTCATCCCAATATTCAACATAGCCTTCCTGGCATTTTCCCAGTCACCATGGCAT
>CAUYPK010072616.1:0-10404 GCA_963574355.1 Loris lydekkerianus | reverse complement strand
GTATTTCCCATAAAATCTTTTTAGCTTGTAGTCTTAAGCTTTTAATATTTGACAAATCTTCAAAATCAAAACTCTAACTTTATTTCTTTTTAAAATATAAAGACCACTAAAAGTCTGAAAAAGACAAATTAGGTTTAGCTGGTTTATTAAAAATGTATAGGAAACATTGTCAAATATGAAATGGTGATTAATTTTATGTGAGTTACAGTTATATGTACATTCCAATATTATAACATATCGATCTGTCTTAATATACATATTCAGTAATAATTTAATTCATCTCAAAAAGTGTTTTTTATTTGTAACTAAGTAAATCCAAAGTTTGTCTTTCAAAATAAATATTAGAAGAGACTGATGAATTCTCTCAAATTCAAATTTCTGATGTTTTTGAAAATTAAATACCTTGGTGCATCTTACAATGATATATGTGAAACTTAGTAAATGTGGAATGTAAATGTCTTAACACAATAACTGTGAAATTGCCAGGAAGGCAATGTTAACCAGTGTGATATAAATGTGTCAACCGGTCTGTGAAACTAGTGTGTGATGCCCCATGATCATATCAATGTACACAGCTATGATTTAATTTAAAAAAAATTAAATATCTTGGGACTAAAAGCAAAATTTCTAGAACTTTAATTAAAAAGTTAACATGGGGCAGTGCCTGTGGCTCAGTGAGTAGGGAGTCAGCCCCATATACCAAGGGTGTCAGGATCCAGCCCAGCCCCGGCCAAACTGTCACAAAAACAACAACAACAACAACAACAACAACAACAACAACAGCAACAACAACAAAAATAGCCAGGCATTATGTCAGATACCTGTAGTCCCAGCTACTCGGGAGGCTGAGGAAGAGAATTGCCTAAGCCCAAGAGCTGGAGGTTGCTGTGAGCTCTGACATTATGGCACTCTACCGAGGGTGACAAAGTGAGACTGTCTCTCAAGAAAAAAAAAAAAAAAGTAACATGTCTATAAGTATTACTAAACTAACTTCAAGCAAAAATTAATTATGTGGAACTATGCTGTTTGTTATGACTTTTTGTTTAAAATAGTACTGATTCTTTCTCTGTTTTGTTTTACCAAAGTCAAGAAAACCATTTTCTGGTTTTTAAGCTATTTATAGCTTTTCAAGCAAGGTACTTATGGGCAGAATTTGAAACATTTATTTTTTTCTCTTTCCTTGATTTCTCTGAAATCTAAAAGCCATTTGTAAGTATTCTTTTTTTCCAGACAGAGCCTCAAGCCATTGCCCTGGGTAGAGTGCTGTGGCATTACAGGTCACAGCAACCTCCAACTCCTGCGCTCAAGTGATTCTCCTGCCTCTGTCTTCCAAGTAGCTGGGACCACAAGTGCCTGCTACAATGCCCGACTATTTTTTTGGTTGCAGCCATCCATATTGTTTGGTGGGCCTGGGCTGGATTCAAACCTGCCACCTCAGGTGTATGTGGCTAGCGCCTTAGCCACTTGAGCAATAGGCACTCACCCTTTAAGTATTTGTAACTTCTGACAAGAAAGTTATTTGCACACGTTCAATAAGAATCTGTTTTATTCTATAGGACATAATGAAGGCACTGATTATTTTACTAAGGCTTTGACTAAAATAGCATTTCCAGAGGTGTCCATACTGCGTAAAGGAATTAAGGGTGATTTTATAAGGCCAGTAAAAAAGCCCTGTGGTTCAGTGAGTAGGGCGCTGGGCCCATATACCGAGGGTGGCAGGTTCGAACCCACCCTGGCCAAACTGCAACAAAATAATAGCTCATCACTGTGGCAGGCACCTGTACTCCCAGCTACTCAGGAGCCTGAGGCAAAAGAATCGCCTAAGTCCAAGAGCTGGAGGTCACTGTGAGCTGTCATGCCAGAGCCTCAAGCTGTCACCCTGGATAGAGTACTGTGTCATCACAGCTCACAGCAACCTCCAACTCCTGGGCTCAAGTGATTCTCCTGCTTCCACCTCCCAAGTAGCTGGGACTACAGGTGCCCACCACAACTCCTGGCCATTTCTTTTGTTGCAGCTGTCATTGTTGTTTGGCAAGTTGGGCTAGATTCGAACACGCTAGCTTAGGTGTACATAACTGGTGCCTCAGCAGCTTGAGCCACAGGCACCAAGCCAGCTAATAATTCAAATAATCAAACCTAGTATACTGAAGGCACAACTTACTTTGGCAACTAAGTTAGTTCTGCTATAATTTGTCTTTAGTAAAAAGAAAAATTAGAGAGAAATGATTCAAGAAGAGAAAAAGACTGTGACCCACATGTATTAAATACCAGCCTTGTCTGTGAAGTCAACTCATAAAATGAAACATAATTATTTTACTAAATTGATCTAATAAATAGAATTAAGAGACTAATCAAAAAAATGTAAAATTATATATAGTCGTTATATTTACTTTGAAGACTTAAGGCTTAACAAAATGGCCTGTTGGCCACACTGGAAAATTTGTGCAATATTACCATTATCTACTGTGTCTATATAGATACCATGGAAGAAATTGGAACCTAGATAAAAATTTCCCCATAAATACTGTGCCTCATAAGTGACCCCACACCCAAATGATGTTCAGAAATATTCACTTAAATAATGCAGAACTTTAGATCACTTCTGTAGAGACTCTTTTTCTTTTGTTTCTGTAGAGACTCTTAAAACTATATATTATCTTAAAAACTGTGCTAAGTCTTTAAGTAAGAATACTAATGTTCTCATTGTGTAAACCTTAGCCTCGAAAACCAGAACTTGTAAATGTTTATAAGTAACTGCACAATGGTTTCATTCTCTTACGCTGAACCCAACCTTGACTTCATCCCTGTCAGTGTAAGGGAGTCAGAAAGCCACAAACATATGCAAGGTGGCTAACGTCATGCAGAAGCTGGATGAAAGCCCTGAGAATTTCTGTAAAAGAATGTATGAAACATACAGACTACCAAACCATTGGTATAAAGTTACTAAGAGGGAAGAGACTAAACAGACAAAAGCTCTGGGAGGAGAAACAAAGAAGATCTATACTTGAATAATTAACTATGTTCTGTTTAGTCTTTTATGTCTGTACATCCTTTCTCTCCAAAGAATCAAATCTAGGTCAAAGATTGGAACCAGTCCCCCTCAAACAAAGAACCCTATTCCATCCTCCAGACCACACCCACAACATTGAAAGTGAAAGAAATCCTAGCCTAGCTCCATCACAACAGGCTAAAGAGAAATGGGAAAAGCACAAATAGGTCCAGCCAACCCCTGCAAGATAACTTTTGGGGTAGTCAACACGCCTTGCTTTAGCCACATACTAGAAGCTGCCTGATCAATGCACGCCTGAAGCCTGAGGAACGTCCTCTTGGAAACTCGTCTTAATTAAAACTATAAACTTTGGATAAGGAAAAAAATGTCATTTGTGCACCCACACCACTAAGATAGAACTCTTTTACTAACCTATTCCCAGAAAGGGGAGACTGATTTAACAGGGCATAAGAAAATGTACTTAAATGTATTCCTTTCTTTTCTTTTTTTTTTTAGAAACAGAGTCTCACTTTGTCACCCTCGGTAGAGTGCTGTGACATCACAGCTCACAGCAACCTCCGGCTCTTGGGCTTAGGTGATTCTCTTGCCTCAGCCTCTGGAGTATCTGGGACTACAGGCACTGGCCACAATGGCTGGCTATTTTTTTTGTTGTTGCAGTTTGGCTGGGGCCGGGTTTGAACCCGCCAACCTCGATATATGGAGCCGACTCCCTACTCACTAAGCCACAGGCGTCTCTGAAAACCTGTTCTTTTCTACTTATTTATTCTCATCTTAACTTATATTATTAAATGTTTTCAGTCATATTATTCTACATTACTAATCCACTATCTTTACAGTTACCAACTCAGCTCTTAATGTATGAAACTTCCAGAGAAGTTCTAGGTGAGGGGAATGAAGGAGCTAAGAAAATTTCACCCCCAAATATGATTCCTTGTTATAAAGATTATTTGGAATTAAAAGCAATTCATAATCAGGAAACTCTGAACAAAGACTTTCCTCTATCTACCTAAAATCTTAAAGGGCTGTTAGACTCCTTATCACATGCTAACAGACCTGACCATAAAGTCATTTGAAGCACAATACCTATCTCTCAGGTTAATTCACTAATCAATGTTTCCCTCCATCTACCCATCCACCCTTAGCAACAACTTGCTACATGGATACTTTCCAGTTTCTCTTCCCCCTCCCTTCTAAAAGGCATCTTTAAAAGCCACTGACTATCACTGAATCTTTGGGAAATTATTCTTGTGGTTCCCCTGATGCACATAGTATTTGGAAATAAACCTTTCTCTTATTAATCTACCATAAATGTGAGTTGATCTTTTCAGCGAACCAACCTGGGGAAAAGGGCAGGTTTCCTTGAGACTCCTTTTCAATGGCATGATGGCACAGTGGTCAAGCTTGTTTCTCATGGTGGAGATAGTTGGGATAGTTGGCCTGCATCTGGAGGAACCACAGTGAGTTCAGCCACCGAAATGGGAGTGATGTATGAATATCCTTTTTTGTGTGTCTGTGGTTGCCTTTCAGAACTGCCTTCTTGGCCTTCAATGCCTTTACTTTGGATTTGGCTTCCCAATTTTTCCTTCTTTACCTTTGGCACCATCTTGTGAAAACCAACTATTATTTTAAAGTTTGGGATTTTTAAAAATTTTCCTGAACTCTGGTCTTTTGAGGGGCAGCCTGAACTTTGAAAGGGGAGCCAGTCCTCTAATTCAGCCCGTCCAACAGAAATAAAATGAGAGCCACATGTGTCACTTCAAATTTTCTAGTAGTGACATAAAAGAAAAGATTTTTTAAAAATCTTTAACAGTTAAATTGACTGTTATATTTATTTAACCTAATATATCAAAAAATATTATTGTTTTCATAACTGATGAATAAAAAGATACTAATGAATTACTTTGTTTATGCATCTTTAAAGTTTATTCCATGTGTTAAGTGTAGAGCACAGCTCTATGCAGAACAGCAAGTAGGCAGCGGCTGTCACATTGAAGTGCAGCTCTGTGGCTCTGAATCTAACCTCAGGGATGTGACTGGCCTGAAACACACTCTTTTGTTGTTGGAAGTAAGGGAACATTCTACTCCATATCACATCTCTCCTTAGGTCCAAGGGTGGGGGAGACAGTGCCCAAAGAGTAAGTAGGGGGCTGCGAGAAGGGGGCTGCGTGCAAGAAGTGTCTACCGGTAGACACATGCTTCACCCACTGCTGGTGGATGCCTATCTATCTTCCAGAAATTATTTACTGAACAAAACATTAGGGGGATCCCAAGAGGAATCCTTAATATTTCAATCACATAACTCCCCAAATACACTACAAAGCATGGAATATACACATAGCACATGTGATTATCATGTGGACAGAGCAGATTGAGTGTGATATCTCAGCTTCTGAGACGTACCAGAAGTCAGAGAACATCCACAAACTTCAGGGATTAGTGAACCCCAGTAATTACCCTATATACTCGAGTATATACGGTAATCCAAACTGCTAGGCCATGAGACTCGAAACACAGCACATGTGAGCACAGCACCAGCTTCTTCTCCTGCTGTGCATGGTACCAAGCTGCACACACCTGGGGGCTGAGCTGGGTAACCAGGGCTGTGGAGCCAGGAGAAGTGGCAGGTAAAGGCTGGGCTGGCCCTGCACTTGGGCAGGACTCAGCACCTGGGTGTGGGCCTGGCACATCACAGGGCTCCTTCCACTTGTAATGTCTTCCAGATGTTAACTCACGGATTGTTAGGAAAATATAATAGTGTCATGAAGGTAAGAATGACATCTCTCGATACGGCCAACAGAGATAATCTTGTACAAATATTTTTAGCAACTTCATTATCCAACTCGGTGGGACATTTGACTGCTATCTTTTCTTAATTTTTATTTATTTATTTATTTGAGATAGAGTCTCATTTTGTTGCCCTCAGTACTGTCCCGTTGCTTCACAGCTCACAGCAACCTCCAACTTCTGGGCTTAGGCGATTCTCTTGCCTCAGCCTCCTGAGTAGCTGGGACTACACACGTGTGCTACAATGCCTGGCTATTTATTTGTTGCAGTTTGGCCGAGGCTGGATTTGAACCCACCACCCTGGATATATGAGGCCGGCACCCTACCCACTAAGCCACTGTTGGCTTCCCTTACCGAGCTATTTTTGTTTAGCAGGCTGGGACCAAGTTTGAACCCACCAGCCTTAGTACATGAGGCTGGCGCCCTACCCACTGAGCTTCAAGTGCCCAGATGAGTTCAATACTTATGTTAAAATACTTTTTGTCATTATTTAAGCATTATGATAGACATACACACATTTGCACAATAGTGGAAATATTTATATAATAAAACCCATCACAAGTACTACCAATCAAGATGATTCCAAAATTTTTATCATCTATCCTATACTTGGAAAGACCAACTTCAGTCACCTCATCACATGTTATAAAACAAATATAACAGATCATGTTATTTATTTTGTAGGTATTATACTAATTACATCTAATAATTTCAAAAATTCTTATGAAAAACACTGTTATACCTAACAGAAATAAGTAATTTATTTTATTTTTTGAGAGAGACTTACTCTGTCACCCTGAGTAGAGTGTTGTGGTGTCATTGCTCACAGTAACCTTAAATTCTTGGCCTCAAGGTATTCTCCTATCTCAGCCTCCCTAGTAGCTGTGACAATAGGTGTGTAGCACTATGCATGAGAAGTATTTTTATCTTTAGTAGAGACGGGGTCCCCCTCTTTGGCTGGCCTCAAAATTCTAAACTCATGCAATTCATCACCTTTAGCCTCTCAGAATTCTTGGATTATAGACATAAGCCACTGTGGCCAGTGTACATAATTTCTTTATGTGAAATAAAAATATTTTTCTTAATTTTTGTGACTGAAATTTTAGATTTTTACAACAACTGTAGAATTTACATGATCCATCGATTGCATTACATAAAAACAATATTTAGCATAGAAATGTCAAGTGAGAAAATTGTAGATATTTATTACAGGTAAAAGTTCATAGACCACAATTATTTATAAAAAAATACCATAGGAGGCTCGGCACCTGTAGCTCAGCGGCTAGGGCACCGGCCACATTCATCAGGGCTGGCAGGTTCAAACATGGCCTGGGCCTGCCACACAACAATGACAACTAAACAAAAAAATACCCAGGTGTTGTGGCAGGCACCTGTAGACCCAGCTACTTAGGAGGCTGAGGCAAGAGATTCACTTATGCCCAAGAGTTTGAGGTTCTTGGCAGCTGTGACACCAGGGCACTCTGCTGAGGGCAACATACTGAGACTCTGTCTCAAAAAAAAAATAAATAAATAAAAATATCATAGGAATACACAGATACTCCAAAGCACTTTATTCTGAAAACCACAAGATAGAGAAAAATATATAGAATTAAAAATAATGCATATAAAAGGGCAATTATAATTTTGCTCAGTTTTCAAAGGAAGACTAGGAGAATACAATCTCTAGCTAAAATTTTAGCTCTACTAGACAGACAATTGATAAAAAATACAAAAAGGAGATCTCCCTTATGAAGTAACATCCCTTCAGAGAAAAAATCTTCACATTTTAAAATGTTAGGAGGAAGCCAAGTATGATATTTTGGGAATTGATGCCCAGTGTCCCCTGACTGCATAACAAAGAACACTTAGGTTGAGAAAAGCAGAAGAGAACACCTAATAGAGGACATAGATATAAACAAAACATTTGAAGAAGGCTGTCTTTTCATATAAATCAGAACTCATTAAATAATGTGCAAATAATATTTCTTTATGGGTTTTGTTTTTGTTGAGATAGAGTCTAACACTGTAGCTCTGGGATTGAGTGCTATGGCATTATAATAGTTCAGAGCAACCTCAAATTTTTTGACTTAAGTGATCCTCCTGATTGAACTTTTTCTTTTCTTTCTTTCTTTCTTTCTTTCTTTCTTTCTTTCTTTCTTTCTTTCTTTCTTTGTAGGAAGAGTCTCACTGTGTCACCTTTGGTAGACTACCGTAGCATCACAGCTCACAGCAACCTCAAATTCTTGGGCTTAAGTGATTCTCTTGCGCCCACCACAATGCCTGGCTATTTTTAGTTGCAGTTGTCATTACTGGTTAGCTGGCCCAGGCTATGTTCGAACCCGCCAACATTGGTGTAAGTGGCTGGTGTCATAAGCACTGTGCTACTGGCATTGAGCCCCTGACTCAACTTTTTTTGTAACTGGGAATACAAGTGTCCACCACAATGCCTGGCTACCTTTCTTCTTCTTTTTTTCTTGTCTTTTTCTTTCTTTCTTTCTTTCTTTCTTTCTTTCTTTCTTTCTTTCTTTCTTTCTTTTTTTTTTGAGACAGAGTCTCTCTGTACCCCTGGTAGACTGCCACAGATTCATAGCTCAGAGCAACCTCAAGTTCCTGGGCTCAGGCAATTCTTTTGAATTGCTTGTTTCAACCTTCCAAGCAGCTGGGACTACAGTTGCCAGTGACAAGGCCTGGACATTTATTTATTTATAAGCACAGCCTGTGCTGGTGTATCACTCATCCTGTCTTTCTCAGGATAATCAGGTAGGGTAAAGCTCTGTAGTGATCTCACAGATGCAAGGAAGTTCTCATGTTCTGGAGAAGAAACTCAAAAGAATTGCATCAGTGGAAAGAAAGTTACAAACTTCTGCTCAGCAATTTGTCCTGAGAGTTCCGCCCCTTCTCTCCTTTCTCTGAGGCTGTAGTTGTTGGGCTACCAGAGCTGAGATAACACTCACTGTTTCAGTCCTCTCAAGTCAAGGCCACTTAGTTGCCTGCTTCAGTTATAACATAAATATTGAAAACTCTTTTAGAATATGAGGCTATGAAGACATTTGACAAGTATAAAAATTTTTGTTATAAAGCTGGTTACATAGCCGGGTGTTGTGGTGGGCGCCTGTAGTCCCAGCTACTTGGGAGGCTGAGGCAAGAGAATCGCTTAAGCCCAGGAGCTGGAGGTTGCTGTGAGCTGTGTGATGCCAAGGCACTCTACCAAAAAAGGGCCATAAAATGAGACTCTGTCTCTATAAAAAAAATAAAAAAATAAAGCTGGTTACACTAAGAACAAGTACTTCATAATGTATAGAACTTGGGACCATTTCTAACTATTACCACTGGGTCCTCCCTGGTCTGGGCCACCATATTTGCCACAGTGGTGCCTATGGCAGCCTCCCAGATGAGCTTCTACTGATTTGTTTCTCTAAATTTACTTTATTCACTACTTATTAATGCCATCACCCCAAGTTTAAAGAAGATGTTGACCAGGTATAGTGACTTGCACTTTTAATCCTAGCATTCCAGGAGGCTAATATGGGCATATTACTTGAGCTCAGGAGTTTGAAAACAGCCTGAGTAAAAGGGAGAGATTATCTATACTAAAAAAATAAGAAAATTAGCTAGAGTCTCGGCATGGTGGCTCACGCCTGTAATTCCAGAACTCAGAGGGGCCAAGGCAGGTGTATTGGCTGAGCTCAAGAGTTGGAGACCAGGTTGAGCAAAAGTGAAACCCTGCATCTAAAAATGTCCAGGATGATGCCTGTGGCTCAAAGGAGTAGGGTGCTGGCTCCATATGCTAGAGGTGGCGGATTCAAACCCAACTCCAGCCAAAACCTGCAAAAAAAAAAAAAAAAAAAAAAAATCAGATATCTTTTTCCTTTCTGCAGGGTGTCTATTTGCTTTGGTTATTGTTTGCTTAGGTGTACAGAAGCTTTTCAATTTAATTAAGTCCCATTTGTTTATTTTTGTTTGTTGTTGTTGCCATGGAAGTCTTCATCTTGAAGGAATTTTTGTGAGTGGTGACAAGTGCTGGTCCAGTTTCAGTCTCCTACATATGGTTATCCAGTTCTCCCAACACTATTTATTGACTAGGGATCCTTTTCCTTAGTGTATGTTCTTGTTTGGTTTATCAAATATCAGGTGACTGTCAGATGTTAGTTTTATCTTATGGTTTTCTATTCAGTTTCAAATGTCAATGACTCTATTTTTATGCCAATACCATGCTTATATTATCACTATGACTTGTAGTATAACCTAAAGTCTGGTAGGGTGATAACCCAGGCTTTGTTGTTTTTTTTTTTTAAATTTTTTTTTTTATTATAGATAAAAATATGCACCATAGATGTGGCCCAACCCATCACCCTCCCTCCACCCAAACCTCCCCCCTTCCTTCCCCTTCCTTGGTCCTTTCCTCATAGTCTTGTGGTATAGTTCAATTATAGCCTTCATGTGAAAGCTATAGTTTAGCTTCATAGTACGGCTGAGTACATTGGATACTTTTTCTTCCATTCTTGGGATACTTTGCTAAGGAGAATATGTTCCAGCTCCATCCATGTAAACATGAAAGAGGTAAAGTCTCCATCTTTCTTTAAGGCTGCATAGTATTCCATGGTATACAT
>CAUYPK010072610.1:0-11153 GCA_963574355.1 Loris lydekkerianus | reverse complement strand
ATATTATTGTTAAAATTATATGCTTTTGTGTGAGTGTTTGTCTGTTTTGGCAGGTCACTGCGTGGTGTGGCTCTCTGACTCTCACAGTTTAAAATTTTGGCTCTTTGTGTCGAACTTGTTCGCCACCCCTGCTCTAGAGTCTCACCTAGAGCCCCCAGAAAGTAATACAGCCCTGCCAACACTATTATCTTAGCCCAGTGAGACATATTTTATTTTAGACATGCAGAACTATAGACACTATTTTTTTAAAGACAATAAATTTACGGCAATTTGTTATGCCAATTATAGAAAACTAATAAAATTAAGAATTATATCTCTATCAGATGGGTGGATTGCTTAAGCTCAGCAGTTTGACACCAGCCTAAGCAAGAGACCCTGTCTGTAAAAAATAATTGGGTGTTGTGGTGGGTGCCTGTTAGTCCCAGTTACTTGGGAGGCTGAGTCAAGAGGATTGCTTGAACCCAAGAGTTTGGGAAAGGAAAAAAAAAAAGGAGACTCTCACAGAATTGATGTCTTGGTAGAGGATGTGATAGAGTATCCCCTCTTCTAGACATACCAAAGAAAATGCAAAAATTTATTTATTTATTTGTTTATTTAGAGACAGAGTCTTACTCTGTCACCCTGGGTAGAGTGCCATGATGTCATAGCCCACAACAACCTCAAACTCTTGAATTCAAGCAATCCTTTTGCCTCAGCCTCCCAAGTCACTGGGACTACAGGTGCCCATCACAACACCCAGCTATTTTTAGAGACGAGGTCTCACTCTGGGGACAAGAGAATCATTTGAGCCTAAGAGTGTGAGGTTGCTGTGAGCTGTGATGCCAGAGAACTCTACAGCAGGTGACAAATAAGACTCTGTCTCAAAAAAAAAAAAGGATTTCCAACTGCAAAGAGTACTTTTTGTAGCACTATTTGGTGACAAACCTACAATCAAGCAAACAATCCTAATTTTAAGAAAACCAGTTTTGTAGTCTAAGATACTAACTGAATTAAAAATTACATAATACTGGGTTGGTGCCCATAGCTCAGTGGTTAAGGCACTTGCCACATTCATCAGGGCTGGTGGTTTGAACCTGGCCCAAGCCTGCTAAAACAACAATGACAACTACAACAAAACAATAGATGGGCATTGTGGCAGGTGCTTGTAGTCCCAACTACTTTGGAGACTGAGGCAAGAGAATTAAGGCCAAGAGTTTAAGGTTGCTGTGAGCTGTGACGCCATAGCACTCTACCCAGGGTGACAAAGTGAGACTCTGTCTCAAAAAAGAAAGAAAAAATTAAGCTCTGTAGCAGCCCATACAGCCTATGGCTAGGAGGAGTGAAGATTGTAATACCTGTATAGCTCAATAATGGAACATCTTGGTGGAAAGGGTATGGAGAGGGATTTAGATCTCCTAACAAGCATGAGAGCTCGTGAGATGAGAGCAGTGGTGACTTGGCAGTCTCTACACCTGTGGTATGGAGATGCACGCTATCAGCCTTATATTAGTCTGGAGGAGAAGGCAGTCAGGAGGTGCACATTCTATCACGGACCTGCTTACTCTGACTCTGCCTCCTCTCCTGCGTGCAGAACGCCCAGCATGGCGTCTCTCTGTGTTGAAGATTACCAAGCTCTGCTAAAGACTAAGATCTATCTATTCTAAGAAGACTGCTTTTCTCTCTCTAAGACACTCTCTCTCTCTCCAGCTAAAGTATATAGCCCTCAGGCACTTAAGAAACTTAAGGCACTTAAGGTAACTTAGCAGTCTGTCTGGAACCTAGTTAAGGTGGGCCCGAGACCTGACCAGTCCTGGGCCCTGACAAGTGGTGTCAGGAATGAGATGTAACAAAGCTGTAATTCCGTTCTTAAAAGAAAGTTTACCTATATACGTGTAGGTCCATAGATAATCAACTAAAGAACTAGTTGCTTAGGGTTACTTCTTTGTTTCTAAGTGTAAGAATGTGAAGACTATATGAAAGCTCAATGAATTAATTCTCAATTGCTGGCCTGGCTCAGTGGCTCACACCTGTAATCCTAGCACTCCGGGAGGCGGGTGAATTGCGTGAACTCAGGAATTAGAGACCAGCCTGAACAAGAGTGAGATCCTGTCTCTAATAAAAATAAAAAAACTAGCCGAGCATAGTGGTGGGTGCCTATAGTCCCAGCTACTCAGGAGGCTGAGGCAAGAGGATCTAGGCTTGAGCCCAGGAAAAGGATTATTAAAACCCAGGAGTTTGATATTGCTGTGAGCTATGATGCCATGGCACTCTACCCAGGGTGACAGAGTCAGACTCTGTCTCAAAGAAAGCAAAGCAAAACAAAACAAGCCAGCAAAAACCACCCACACAAATAAAACTGGGTTTAACAGGAACGTGTACAGATGGTCCTAAGAGAAGGTTCAGGAGTGTGATTAACGTTTGGTCAAGCAAATGATCTTTGTCACCCTTGACGTCTTCTCTTAGTAATTTCATTTCCACTGACCCCGACCCTGCTCCTTGTCTGTAAATTCCCTCTTGCCCTCGTATTCAGAGTTGAGCACGTTCTCTTCCCCCTATTGCCAGACTCCTATTGCAACACTCCTGAATTAAGTGTCCTCTTAACATTTTAACAACCATTAGAATAATTTTATCTTTAACAGTGACTGTCACTCAAGCTCCTAATGGCAGAACAAAAATCCCAGAGTACAATAATTTTCTCCACAAAAAAATTTATTTTGAAGTTTTTCACCAATCGGATAGTTCCATCACTGTGTTGTGTGTACAGAAAAAAAAACATCATTGCCTTGGATCCTGAGTTTTGCAGTTCTCAACCTGCGGATTGTGACCCCTTTGGACTTATTAAAGGTTCGCAGCTAAACATTTCAAACACACCCCAGTGTTGTAATCCTGCTTTGTCATTTCTTCTTTTTTAAATACACCAAGATTCTCAAAAAAGAAAAAAAAAAAAAAAAAAAGTGGCCTAGTACTGCTGTCGCAATCTCTTTACTGAACACGTTCCTGGCACTTCTCCTTTTAGGAGCCTGACTCCAGCTGCTGCCCCAGCACATTCTGAGCTGGGGCATTCCAGCACCACTTAGACTTGACCTTTTGCTCTTCTCTCTGGGACTCTTAAGTATAGCCCGACTGTCTCGCCTGGCTCACCTGGTCTGCAGTACCCAAGAGCTGACCCCAGTGCTGAACTAGGGAGAGAACGGCGCCACTGGCGCCTCCTGCTACTCTCTACTGCCCTCTGCAGGTAATGTGTGTTAGTGACGCTCTAACTTCCGCCCTCCTCCCCACATTAAAGGGAGAATGAAAAATGAAAGCAAGGATCCGAGGAGAGAGCAGAGCAACACCAAAGAACTGAGAAAGTTAGTTGCTGAAAAAGTTTACTACTTGATTCATTGAAGTGCCCAGTAGAGAGGCAAAGGATGGGATATTGGGGAAACATGGTGTCGGTCTAGATGAAGCTTGAATTACTTACAGGATATAAACTTATAAACTTATAAACTAAATGTATGTGTCTCTACCAAATCCACATATTTAAATCCTAGCCCCCAGGGTTAAGGGTATTAGGAAATGAGGGTTTGGGAAGGTGATTAGGTCCTTATGAATGGGACTAGTGCTCTTATAAAGGGGATACCAAAGGGCTTCCTAATCCCTTCCTAACCCCATGTGAGGTTGTATGCACATAACCAATATAGACAGTCATCAGCCCTCACCAGACACCGAATCTGCCAGTATCTTGTTCTTGAACTTCCAGCCTCCAGAACTGTGTGAAATAAATTTCTGCTGTTTTTAAGCCACCCAGTCTATAGTAGATTGCTACAGCAAGCCAAAAGTACCAAGACACAGAGTGGAGAGACAATTAGTGGACAAAGGCAGAGATGGGAGTGAATCTTGTATATGGTTATTTTGAACTTATGTAAGAAACGTTCTCATTTGCTTGTAAGAGTGGTCAATCCTGAAATCTAGATTCTACAAGTCAGCTGGAGCAAACTCCCTTTGCTCTTGACTATTTCTAGAAAAGAAGAAGTGTGATCCTTCTTACACAATCCTGCCAGTCAACTTCAGTGACGCTTGAAGACCAGCAATCCTGCCCAGGTGGCAGTAAAAACAAATCCCTCTTTTATTGAAAAGTTGGGCAAGGGCCAGGCATGGTGGCTCACACCTGTAATCCTAGCACTCTGGGAGGCCTAGGTGGGTGGATCGCCTAAGCTCACTGGTTCAAAATCAGCCTGAGCTAGAGCCAGACCTCATCTCTAAAAATAGCCAGGCATTGTAGCAGGCGCCTGTAGTCACAGCTACTTTTATAGCAGGTGCCTGGAGTCACAGCTACTCGGGAAGCTGAGGCAAGAGAATCACTTGAACCCAAGAGTCTGAGGTTGCTGTGAGCTATGACATCATCACACTCTCCCAGGGGCAACAAAGTAAGACTCTGCCTCAAAAAAAAAGTTTTGTGCTTGTGGATCCCCTAAAAGGAGGGATTCCCTGGGGATCCTCTGACCACAGTCTGAGAACTTTTAAGTATTGAATAGGCAGGAATAGGTCTGGAGTCCACATCTCCTAAATCTTCATCTGCTGCCTTTATAGCCTATAACAGCATTATACATTATGCTCTCTCTTACCTACATTTTGTAAATATTAGGTATGCCATAAATGTATACAATTACAATTTGTCAATTAAAAATAATATCAATAAAAAAGCAAATATGCAAAGATAAATCCCCCAAATCAAAATTTCTATTAGGGCTTTATAGAAAATTCTGGAGAATATGTTAGGGATGTCAGAGCAAAAACGAGAAGTTACATGAGTCACTCTAAAAATATTTTTGTCTGTAGAAAAACTGAACTAGAATTATGAAAGATTCATTCAAACGTTGTTGTGGACAGTGAAAAAGAAATAGTGATTTCCAGTCAAAGTCCCAAGTGCCCACTGACATTGCTTTAGAAGTGAGAAGTTCTTTTGGCACCAAACTCCTTCTCCCGTGTACAACTAACTATACATGATACACTCCAGAGGGAAAAGCAGTCTTGGTTAGGGATTTAGGTCATGCAGTTTGGCCCAATCAGTGAGTTGAGGATTTCTTAAGTCTTCATCTCATCATTGGGAAGCCCACAAAAGCCCCTGCAGAAAGGGGAACTTGAGTCCCGTGACCTACACAAAACACTTTCCCTCTCAGGGAGGGACCCACAAATCCAGATGTCTTCAGTCTCCCTCTGTCTCTCTCCAGCTCTCAGCTCTCCTCAGCTCTGCTCTGCTCAGCTATACACTCTATACACCCTGCTCTACCACCAAGGGAAGGCCCCCTTTTCTCCAGACCTAATCCAGACACACTGAACACAGATGCCAGACTGCTAAACACACACAAACACCCTGAGCCCAGCACCACATCCAAAGAGTAAGGGCTGAGAGGGATGGGTAAGGCATCCAACTAACTCTAGGACTGTGAAATTGTTTCAGTGTTAAGAAATTGGTTTAAACAGACCCTATATTAACAGGACAAAAAGCACAAAACCATCAAGTGGCCATCTCCATACAAGCCAGCAATAGACTCAAAAAAATTCAACGTTTTTATTTATGTAAAAATATTATTTTTCTTCTTCTCTTTTTTTACTTTTTTGAGACAGAGCCTTACTTTGTCACCCTGGGTGGAGTGCCATGGCATCATACTTCACAGCAACCTCAAACTCTTGGACTCAAGTGATCTTCTTGCCTCAGCCTCCCAAGTAGCTGGGACTACAGGTGCCCACACAACACCCAGCTATTTTTAGAGACAGGGTCTCCCTCTTACTCAGTGTGGTCTGGAATTCCTGAGCTCAGGCAATCCACCTACCTCGACCTGCCAGAGTGCTGGGATTACAGGTATGAGCCATGGCTCCTGGCAGGCAAAAAATATTTTTAAAAATAATATAGGCCAGACACAGTGGCTCACGCCTGTAATCCTAGCACTCTGGAAGGTTGGGGCAAGTGGATTGCCCTCAGTTCATAGGTGCAAGATCAGCCTGAGCCAGAGGGAAACCCCGTCTCTAAAAATAGCCAGGCACTGTGGCAGGTGCCTATAGTCCCAGCTACTTGGGAGGCTGAGACAAGAGAATTGCTTAAGCCCAAGAGTTTAAGGTTGCTGTGAGCTATGACGCCATGGCACTCTACCGAGGGTGACAAAGTGAGAATCTGTCTCAAAAATTAAATATATATATATGTGTGTGTGTGTGTGTGTGTGTGTGTGTGTGTATATACTAAACTAATTTAGAGGGTAGATCTAAACGAATTTAAACTGCATACGAACTTTATGTCCACCTTGTGTAATGCAATAATAAGTACCAGCCTGAGCAGGAGACACTGTCTGTACTAAAAAATAGAAAAATAGAAAAATCAAGGCAAGAGGACAACTTGAGCCCGTGAGTTTGAGGTTGCTGTGAAGTATGATGACACCATGGCACTCTACCCAGAGAAATAAAGGAAGAAAAAAAAAGAAAGAAAGAAAAGAAATTTACTCACTGGGTGCAGTGGCTCATAACTATAATCCAAGCACTATGGGAGGCTGAGGAGGGAGAATTGCTTGAACCCAGGAGTTGGAGACTTGCCTAAGCTATAGTGAGACCCCAACTCATAAAAAAAAAAAAAAAGAAAAGAAAAATCCATGGCTTGGCGCCAGCTGCATGCACCAAGACTGGCGGGTTCAAGCCCAGCCCAGGCCAGCTAATCAACAATAACAAAAAATAGCCAGATGTTGTGGTGGGCGCCTGTAGTCCCAGCTACTAGGGAGGCTGAGGCAAGAGAATTGCTTAAGCCCAAAAGTTTGAGGTTGCTGTGAGTGGTGATGCCATCGCACTCTATCGAAGGTGACATAGTGAGACTCTGTCTCAAAAAAAAGGAAAGAAAAAACCCAGCCAGGTGCCGTTGCAAGTGCCAGTAAGTAATCCCAGCCGCTTCCAGAGGCTGAGGTAGCAGGATGCCCACAGCCCAAGTCTGAGGTTGCAGTGAGCTCTGACACCACTGCAGTCTGCACAGGGCATAGGGTGGGATTCTGTCTCAACAAAAACAAAAAAGGCCAGGCAGGTGACTCACACCTGTAATCCCAGCACTTTGGGAGGCTGAGGTGGGAGAATTGCTTGAGCTCACAGGTTTGAGATCAGCCTGAGCCAGAGCAAGACCCCACCTCTAAAAGAAATATCTGGGCATTGTGGCTGGTGCTTGTAGTCCCCGCTACTCAGGGGGCTGAGACAGAGAATTGCTTGAACCCAAGAGTTAGAGGTTGCTGTGAGTTATGATTGCCAGCGCACTCTACAAGGGGCGAAAAAGTGAGACTCTGTCTCAAAAATAAAAAGAAATTCTGACTTACGTTCACAATTATCTATGTTCAAGGAGGGTGTTCAGGGAAGAATTATTTGGTGTACCAAGAGAGTACAATCCAAGAATGGGAATCACGTCATAGCACATCCACAGTGACGTGTCACCAAAATGCATGTATCTCCTGATCCAGTTGAAGTAAAAGCAAAAAAAGCTTTTTTAATCTTTGCGTGGGTAACACAGATACACATATGCACAACATAAACTGTTTGCCTTGTCCACAACTCAACTCACAATAATGTGAACGGAGCCATCTTTCATAAAAGGTACACTCCCAAAATATCTTTATAATATAAAGATATATGTGTTATCTATAAGACAAGACCCCAAGTTATAGAGGGAAATAGTTGTGTAATAAGCCATCATTCACATTTGTCGGTTTTTGTGTGTATGTATATCATCTGTCAACAAATACGTATATGTTCTTTAGTTTTTATGGTTTATTTCCTTCTCTAAACAAAATTTTTCAATCCCAAATTCAATACCGGGAAGGAAGAAGAAATAAGAAGGACGAGAGAAGAGGAGGGGAAGAGGAAAAGGAAAAAGAAAAGAGAAAAAGAAAAGAAAGAGGGAAACAGTCCTTTACATTCCTTTGCTTCTACAAAGTGAAGCCCCACCTGAGAACCGTCACGGTGAAGGCTTGACTCGGGAGCTCAGAAAAGCAAGCACTTTCCACAAGAGGGCGCAGGAAGGACACCTTGCACTTACTGAAACTAGCCAAGTACTTATAAAGTTTAAAAAAAAAAAAAAAAAAGGAAAGGAAAGGAAAAAAGAAAAGAAAAAGAGCGCTTTGGCGGCCCTGGGGGATCAGGGCCTGCCCCTGAGCTCGCGGCTGCCGGACCGACCTGCGGGGACCAGGCTGGGCGCTCTGCACATCCGGCCTCCCTCCGAGAGCGGGAAAGCGGAGAGCGAGCAGTGATGGGCAGAGGGAGCGCGGGAGCGAGGGACAGGGTTGCGGTGGAACTGGGGAGCGGAGGGGGAGGAGGACGCGGCCTCCAGAGGCAGTCACTCTCCAACTCCCAGTAACACAGACTTAGGACGCCGAGTCAACCCCGTTAAGGAAGCCCTGGCTTCGCGGTACAAGACTCCCCAATTCATTTTACAGCTGTACACACAGACTGTTTTGCACCAAGAGGCAAGAGCATCGACAAGAGCATTCGCCCTCTTCTGGTCCAAGCAAAGTAAAAGTTGTGAGGAAAAATATCTCCCGCTAAATTCCGCGGTGCAAGGAATCCAGGGGACCTTGCAATTTGTTTAAAAATCCAACCGTGAGCAAGGCGCCGGACCCGTATACCCAGGGTGACGGGTTTGAAGCCGGCCCCGGCCAAACTGCAACAAGAACAACAAAAATAGCTGGGCATTGTGGCCGGCGCCTCTAGTCCCAGCTACTCTGGAGGTTTAAGCCCAAGAGTTTGAGGTTGCTGTGAGCTGTGACACCATAGCATTCTGCTGAGGGTGACAAAGTAAGACTGTCTCAAAAAAAAAAAGTTAATTTGCTAATGTATGGCTCTTAACTTTCAGAGTACTCCTTCACTTTGTAGTCCTGCCTCCACGGACAGCCTTTGATTTCCTGTCTTAGTGTATTTTCATCTTTCACCTGTGGACTGTGTATTGTTGGGACTTTGTGTGCAGATACTTAGCTGCAAACATGGCTAGAAAGAAACAAGGGTTGCACCCCATTTGCAGCTAGTGAAACTTTTGAACTGCAATTGGGCAGTTAGGATCCAACTGCAATTGGATCTTAGGAGGGTTTCAACTTTTACTGCCTCTTTGTAGACTGTGGTTAAAGCCCTGCAGGGTTTCTTGGGTTTGGTCTCCTTTGCGCTTATTTGTTCTGGTTTTGAGCCATTTGTTTAGATATACCTTTGTGTGATAACAACTCTTTTCCTGTTGAAAATTTACTTCCTCCAATGAGTCGCTAATGGGCAAAAGACACAGGGCTCCCTCCAAGCCTTCCTGGACTGGGAACCTCACAGGAGGAGGCAAGGGCCCTCCAGGTGCTATGGGGGAGGTGCCACTCCATAGCCCAAATCCTCTCCACTCAAGTGAAAGGCAGGCAGCTTCAGGAGACAGGAAGCTTGCCACTTATGTATTTTTTAAAAGGCTCTTCTGCTTTTTCTCTGTTGGATACTGTTTCTACCCTGTGAAGTTTTTAGTCACCTGAAATCCTTTTTTAAAAATGTTATGTTCTGGCAAGGCGCAGTGGCTCACACCTATAATCCTAGCACTCTGGTAGGCCTATGAGGGAGGGTCCCTCAGGAGTTGGAGACCAACCTAAGCAAGAGTGAGACCCTGTCTCTACTAAAAAGAAAAAAAGCCAGGTGTAGTGGTAGAACTGCAGTCCCATCTACTCAGGAGGCTGAGGCAGGGGGATCACTTGAAGCCAGGAGTTTGAGGTTGCTGTGAGCTATGATGCCATAGGACTTTACCCAGGGCAACAGAGTGAGACTCTATCTCAAAAAGTAAATAAATAGGGCGCGTGATCCTGATATTCTGGGAAGCCAAGGCGGGGAGATTGCTCACAGGTTCAAGACCCGCCTGAGTGAGAGCAAGACCTCCTCTCTAAAAAGAAAAGAAAAAAATAGCCGGGCGTGTGGCAGGTGCCTGTAGTCCCAGCTACTTGGGAGGCTGAGGCAGGAGAAATGCTTGGGCCCAGGAGTTTGAGATTACTGTGAGCTGTGATGCTACAGCACTCTACAGAGGGCTACAAAGCCAGACTCTGTCTCAAAAAAGAAAGAAAGAAAGAAAGCTCAGCTGGTACAGTGGCTCATGCCTGTAATCCTAGCACTTTGGGAGGCCCACATGGGAGGATCCCTTGAGCTCAGTAGTTTAAGACCAGCCTGAGCTAGAGCGAGACCCCCATCTTAAAATAGCTGGGCATTGTGGCAGGTGCCTGTAGGTCCCAGCTACTCAGGAGGCTGAGGCAAGAGAATTGCTTGAGCCCAAGAGTTTGAGGTTGCTGTGAGCTGTGATGCTACAGCACTCTACCCAGGGCAACAATTTGATACTGTGTCTAAAAAACAAAAATGTAAGCTCTGTTATGTTTAGGGGGCCATCCGGAGTCACTCTGTGCTGTGAGAAATCACCAACCTTTAATGTGCAAGGGCCAGGGCTGCAGTTTTGGAGGTGGGTGACAGCAACTGCAGGGAGTGGTTATTACCACAAGGGCTACTCATTTCTTAGAACATTTAGATAAAAAAAGCACAGTCTGGAAACTTGGAGGCTGTGGGAACACTTAACACTGAAAGGTAAGACTCACAAGAAGATGGGCTGACCACAGAGCCGTCTGACTGGAGTCAGATTGCCCACCCATCTAAGGGTGTCCTTACAGCAAGGTGAACTGTGCAAGTGTTGCATGGCCTGGCCTCCTGCTTCTTCCCTCTTGGGCTTTTGCCTCAGCTCTGAGGAACCCAGGACTCAGTGTAAAAATGGGGTCCTGAGTTCTGGGGACACAGGTGCTCTGCCTTCCAGCTGGGCCTGCTTTTCACACATATGTGTTAGGCCCATGAAACGGCAAATGCTTTGCTGGCCCTATTCATTAATATGTTCTGCCCTGAGCTCCGCAGGCCAGTTGGAAAGCCAACTGAATTAAAAACTACCCATCTAACCAAAATTAGTCTCCTCATAAAATCCAGTGGCAGGCACAGTGCCTGTAGCTCAGAGGCTAGGGCACCAGGTACATACACTGGAGCTGGCGGAGTTGAGCTTCAGGAGTTCAAGACCAACCAGAACAAGGAAGATCCTGTCCTTCAAAACAGCCAGACGCTGTAGCAGGTGCCTATAGTTCCAGCTACTTGGGAGGCTCAGGCAAGAGAATCGCTGGAGCCCAATAGTTTGAGGT
>CAUYPK010072609.1:0-41015 GCA_963574355.1 Loris lydekkerianus | reverse complement strand
ACTCTATATAAGAGGCTGCTTGACGCAATAAAGTTGAGTTCCTGCTTAAAAAAAAAAAAAAATGAAATCAGAAAGGAAGAGCAAAGAGAGGGAAGAAGGGAGGGGAGTGGGGCTTTGGTGTGTGCCACACCTTTTGGGCGCAAGACACGATTGTAAGAGGGACTTTACCTAAAAAATGCAATCAGTGTAACCTGGTTAATTGTACCCTCAATGAATCTCCAACAATAAAAAATAAAGAAATGAAAAACAAACAAAAAAAAAACAACAACACATACTATAAAGTTTTAAAAATTAAAGTAATACAAAGTATGCTCCCAGGCTGTAATAGACATCATAAACAATAACAACATAATAGACATAATAAGCAAGAAATCAACAACAAAAAAAAGATAACAAGAACTTGGAAAGTAAATGATATACTTCTAAATATTTTATGGGCTGAAAAGAAGTCGCAAAGAGAATTAACAAATATTTTGAACTGAGTAGAATTACAACATACCAAAATTTGTGGGCTAGCATAGCAGTATTCAGAGGGAAACTGATGGCAATAAAAGTTTTAAAAGTCTCCAATCAGTAATTTAAGTTTATAACATAAGAAACTTGAAAAAGAACCAAAAATTAGCTTAAAGTAAGCAGAAGGAAGGAAATAATAAAGATAAGGGCAGAAATAAATGAAATCAAATACAGAAAATCAATGGAGAAAAGCAATGAAGCCAAAAGCTGCCTTGAAAAGATCAATACAATTGATACCCTTCTAACAAGACTGACCATGAAATAAAGAATAAACCAATATCAGAATGAAAGTGAAGGCATTCTTACCCACCCAGAACCCAGGGCATTAAAATGGTTATAAAAGAATACTACTGACATTATGTATATAAATACGACAGCTTCGAGGAAATTGTCCAGTTGGTCATAAACCAGTGAAACTCACCCAAGATGGAATGGATAACCTGCATAGTCCTATAGGGAAATAAAACTGTCCCTATTTACAAATGACAAACAGAAGAGTGAGAAATACATAGAAATTTTGAAATCCTCTGGGCACATGTCATCAGAGCTTCCATGCAAGGCCGAGGAAGGTTCCTTGACTATAGCCCAGTCCTGTTCCACAAGGGCAGTTCCCTGCTTCATGGTTCCGTCCTATTCCATGGTTTTATCCTCAGAGAGATTCTCCATTTTCCTATGAAATGGTCTATCTGAATAGTTTCACACAGCTGAAGAATTCTCCCAGTCTTCTTTCTACTCAGGAATGTTGAGGTCTAAGTATTTTTTTCATTTTGTACTGATTTAGTCCAAACTGATGCTCTGTGGGCATTCATTTATATGAATCTAATTGGTGCATATTCTATACTCCAAATATCACTTCCATAATTCTTTTAAAGACAGGTCTCACTACTTACCTTGGAATGTCATGGACCATACTCTGAATGTAATTCTTAGAAATATTTTTGGCTAGTTGAACTGGGGTTCTATGAGGCACCATCTTCAATCTTCCTGATGTCTTAGTAGAGGCTTTTATGTACAACATTCCTGATTTGATTTTTCCCTATGGCTGTTTCTTACTTTGAGAATTTGTTGGCTAGCGATTGGAATTGTAAAACCATTCTATTTTCCCCAACTTAGCAAGACGTGGGCTACCCATGTTTTTTTTTTTCTACATTCTGTTTGCAAACTGAACATAACTTCCTTAGTTAATTTCATTTTTTTCCTATACCTTATCAGCCAGCTAATGGAGTCAGTTACGGCTTCATCATTCTCTGTGAAAAGCTCCTTAGCTAGATCCACAAGTTCATTAGCAGATACACATTTTCTATGTTTCATTTTAACAGTAACAGTTATGTAAAATGTTTTATAATGACAAAACACGGGTCAGTACTTTTCAAACCTCTAATAGTAGTCTCTTCAACACTTTTTCAGCTTTCTGTAAAATTTGTTTGCCATGCTTCCAACCTCTGTCAACAGCTTACTTGCCATTTTTTCCAACTTATACTTGTTTCCCAAAGGCAATGCATATAATACAGGCTTTTGTTACAGACTGTTTTTTATGTATTAATTTCTGTATTTATCTATTACTTTGTAAAGATCCACCCATAAGTTGGGGGTTTAAATCAACAATGAACTGCTTTTCATGATTCTGTAGATAGGGTGGGAATTCCTTCTACTGGTCTTGCCTTTGCTCACTCCTGTGCCCAGAGCCATGACTTACTGGGAGTCATTAACATAAAAATCTCGCTCAGGGATGTTTGTGTGAAGAAATGTAAGTTAACGTCAAATATTTTGGTCGAGAAAATTCCTTCTGAAAATACATCATGACAACAACTAAAAACAGTCTAAACTTTTGGTGGAATAAGCCTCAAAATTTAGCATTCATATCCAAGCAGGTCTTATTATATTAAAGATTCTAAAGCATCCAATATTTCTCTTTAGATAGCTATTTTAATTGACGAAATATCCCATTAGAGAATCATATATTTGTCGACAGGAAAGAAGGGCAATTTTGATCAGTTCCATGGACATACATAATTTGATTGAGAAAATAATTCCATTGCTTCTGGAGCCTCTAATGACAGTAAGATCAAAGAGAATGTAGCAAAATCAGATTTTATTTCCTAGAGATGATAACATATTCAGCTATTCAGACCCCATGAAGTCTGTCTAATGCAAATTTGAAACTTATGAGAAAAAACACTCATGACTTTTAAGATTCATGCTCTTTATCATTTCCAGCTGCTTGGACCCCTTTATCAACCACTGTGGGGCATTTCTCATTAATGCTTCCTTTTTGTGGTTTGTTTAATTTGCAACAGTATTCATGTCTGTCTAGTATACTATGCACTCAAATAATCAAAATATTAGCTGCATTTCTAGTATAAGTTTCAAAAATAAATGAAAAAATCAAAGTAACAAAAAGCATTTTTTTTTTCTTTACCAACATACTTCAGGACCTGTATTTGCAATAATTTCTCTGTAAGTTCCATTAAATCTACATTATAAACTGTCCCTAATTTTAGGATATTGCACTACCATTTTTTTTTTGTTTGTTTGTTTGTTTTGCTTAGGAGAATTGGTATTCAAAAATTATCTCAAAGAATCATATGAATAAAAAAGTTCTACGTTATATTACGTTTTGAATATAGGAACTTGTTTTTCATCTCATGGTATATCATTTTACCTCCCCCACCAGAATATCAGCCAAATTTAGCCATAATAAATGAATGACAAACTTTTTTTAAAATATTGCCAGCATATTCCTTCCTTCTCTTTAAATGTGTGTTAAAAGGAAAGATATATTTATGTTCATGTATACATAATTGATTTGATTTGTTAATTTTGATGAAAATAAAGTATTTTAATGCCAGTTTTTGTTATTTATTGATGAATTTTATTTTGATATGAGCTACATCACTTAAAATATGAATATATAGCAAGATTTTTCCCTCTTTTGATTACTCCTATTTAATTTTATTAATGAGGAAAGTAGGTAACTGAAGTTTTATAAAATTTAAGTTATTTAAGTTATTGATTAAGTATTAAGAGCCAAATGTAGTTTAAGCATAATAAAATACTTGATAGTCAAGGCATTGAGAAAAATGTCCACTTTTAATACCTGAGTTAAAAGGATAGGTGTCTTTGTTAAAGTATGACATGTTAAATTGATTAATACAATTTTTTTTATTGTCATATCATAGCTGTGTACATTAGTGCAATCAAGGGGTACAATGTGCTGGTTTCATATACAATCTGAAATATTCTCATCAAACTGTTCAATGTAGCCTTCATGGCATTTTCTTAGTTATTGTATGTAGACATTTGTATTCTGCCTTCAGTAAGTTTCGCCTGTACCCATTCTAAGATGCACCGTAGGTGTGGCCCCACCCATTACCCCCCCCAACCTCCCTCCTTTCTTCCCCTTCCTTGGCCCTTCCCCCATAGTCTTATGTACTCAAATTCTTAATACCCAACTTGTTTCCCTTGTTATAGAGTGTGAGATTTCAATGAATGAAAGGCAATTTTAGGAGTCTTTATTAGGTTGGTCAACCAACTGTCCCTCTACATGGATACAGAGGGAACAGCACAGGCCATGAGAAGGGAAGGGTTTATATAGGGTAAATTATCTATACTATCAGGGGCTACATGCAATCCAGCCAGCCAGCAAGCAACCAACCAACCAACTTTTGTCATCAGTTTGTTACAGAAGCAAAAAGCATTACAGCACTTGCAGTTATAATAGTCACAGATCACAAGACTGAGTGGGGAAACATTTTACTCTATAACAA
This sequence comes from Loris lydekkerianus, assembly GCA_963574355.1. Lineage (NCBI taxonomy): Eukaryota > Metazoa > Chordata > Mammalia > Primates > Lorisidae > Loris > Loris lydekkerianus. The sequence continues at coordinate 36,735 of CAUYPK010072609.1, read as the reverse complement.
TAGGTCAGGCAATAATTGCAGTGTCCTACTGACTGCTACTCTGTTTGTTCTTTAATTTTTTTATTTTAGCTACTTTACTTTCTTCTTCCAAGCAAGGGCAAGGGGTTTCTTATCCCACCTCACTCTGACATACATAGGGGCCCTTACTCTCCCCTGTGCTTGATGAATTAATCAGGAAAGTATATCTAATGCCACTGAACTAACTTTATAACAGTTTTTAAGTGCTAATCGAAATGAATTTGTAACTGGAATTATCTGCTGTTCTAAACGTGCATGGTATTGTTATGGTATTCAATACAGTTATTTCTTTTTTTAAAGGGGTCATTTTAGTGCTATGTAATTTTTTGTGCCAGAAAGCCTTAGCTTTAAGGAAACTGCTTTCAGTGTTATTGAGCTTTCTTAGCTGGGGGTTGGCAATCTGGAGATGAGAAAGATGTAGGTGAACAAACATCTTTGTCCACAAAGTGCAGACTATTTTCAAGGTTCTGAATACAACCATCTCTTTGGAGACGTGGATTTTAATTTATATTGTATACAATAGCTACATGATGCATTTCTCACATGTTTTATCTCCTTTTTCTCTTGCCTTTATATCTTCCTCTCTACTGATTAGCCTCTTCTATTGGGCTGTGGTAGTGCCAGAATATCATCTGCTGGGCCTGATAAACACCTGCACCTAACTCAGGGGATCAGGAAACTGGGTCAGCCAGGAGTCAGAATCTATCGTGCTGAGAAGTAGGTAATATATTAAGCACAGAACCAGCCTTATTTTTAAGATTTCACATTATATATGGTAAGAGCACTGCTGATGTTAAAAAAAAAAAATTACTGGTTTGAGTCCAAAGTAATTTTAGACATTAAAAAAAGGTTTCAGAACATTTTAAGTAATGGCGATTAAAGCTAGCCCTGACCTCAATCAAGCACCTGCTACTTCATTGATTGAATGGGTCACTGTAAGCCCCATCCCTTCTACGTGTGTAGTAAGTGACATCACTTGAATCACCCACTGACCTTTCCTTGCACTTTCTTGGAGAGGGGAGAGGACATAAGAGGAAATAAAAAATCATCTTTGGTAGCAGAAGTTGCTCCTGGTTAACATGAGGCTTCTGTATCCTGCTGCTCAAAGTGTGGTCTGTGGACCAGTGGCAGTGGCCTCACCAAGAAATGTGCTAGAAATGCAGCCTCTCAGGCTCCACCCTGCACCTTTTGATTCTGAATCTGCATTTTCAAAAGATCCTTAGGGGATTCATGGGCACAGTAAGCCACAGAGCACTGAGCTGGCTTACCACCTTCCTTCTGTACAGAGGTGACACAGAGGGCCATCTTTGCTTCAGAAATGCCCATATTACAAAGAGCTTGAGTTGTTTGGGAGAGATAAGGTAGGGAAGAGAAGTCCATGCTTCCAATGACATTGAGACTTTGCTCAAAAATCACAACATAAAATTATTCTGAGTGCCAGAACTGTAAGTATTCTCATCACTCTGCTATATGGACTTTTCATCTTTTTTATAGAAGCCTTCAGGGGTGTCCCACCTGCAGCCTTGGGTCACATGCTGATTCTCTGAGGACAGTTTTTATTTATCTGAGGTGTCAGATATCATGAAAAGTATGCACAGACTTTTTTTTTTTTTTTCGCTCATCAGCTTTTGTTAGTGTTTGTGTATTTAACATGTGGCCTAAGACAACTCTTCTTCTTCCAACATACAACAGAAAAAAAAGGTTGGACACCCTTGCTGGGATATGCTATAGCTTTTCCTCTAACCACTTTTTTTTTTTTTTTTTTTTTTTGATATACTGTTTTCCATTTGCATTCAGTTCAAAATATTTTTAAAAATTTCTTTCTGACTTCTTCTTTGGCCTGTGGATTATTTAGAAGCATGCTGTTTAACTTGGAAATATTTGGGGATTTACTGAGTTCTAGTTTAGTTTCACTGTAATCAGAGAATGTTTTGTATGATTTCAGTCATTTTAAATTTGACTCTTTTTTAGGGCCATAATATGGTTGATCTTGGTGAATGTTTCCGGGGTATTTGAAAAGAATTATGTATCTGGCTCTCCCTGGGTGGCATGTTTAATAAATGGCGATTAGGTCAGGTAGGTTGATGGTGCTCTTCAAGCCTTTTATATCATTATTAGATTTCTGTATGTTTATTCTCTCAATTACTGAATGTTGAACTCTCCACCTATAATTAAGGATTTGTCTACTTGTCTTTTCAGTTCTATCATAAAGCAAATTTCTTATAAATAATACATATTTCAGTCTTGTTAATTTTTTAAAGGAATCTGACAATTGCTGCCTTTTAATCAAAATGTTCATAATATTAACATTTAATTTGATTATTGATAGGATTGGGTTTAAGTTTACTATCTTGCCATTAGATTTCTATTTGTCTCATCTGGTCTTTGTTTTGTTTATCCCCTTTGTCTGGTGTCTTTTGAATTATTTCTTTATTTATTTTTTGAGACAGAGTCACACTGTCACTCAAGCTAGAGTGCAGTGGTGTCATCACAGCTGACTGCAACCTCACACTTCTGAACTCAAATGATTCTCCTGCCTCAACCTCCTGAGTAGCTGGGGCTACAGGTGCTCACCACTACATTTGGCACATTTTTTTCTATTTCTAGTAGAGACAGGGTATGGCTTTTGCTTAGAATGGTCTTGAACTCCTGGCCTCAAATAGTCCTCCTGCCTTGGCCTCCCAGAGTGCTAGGATTATAGGTATGAGCTACTGTACCTGGCTAACTATGTAATTTTTATGATTTTATTTTATATCCATTAATGATTGATACCTTTATGTTTTATTTATTTTTAGTAGTGGTTCCTCAAGTTTACATTATACCAACCTAATTTATCACAATCTACTTGTAAGTGTTTTATCATTTCATATATGGCATAAGAATTTTACAACAATATACTTCAATTTATCTTCTGTTCTTGGTGCTAATATCTTCATACATTTTACTTATGCATATGTGACAAACCCTATACTACTGTTATCTTTTACATTATGCATTCAATTATATTTTAAATAAATTAAAAATGAGAAAAGTTTTATATGTCTATCTGTTTATCATTCTTTGTTCTCTTTATTCCAAAATTTTATCTGGAATTATAGTCTTTCTGCCTGAAGAACTTCTCTTAATATTTCATGCAACATTAGGTTTACGGATGATAAATCTTCTTAGCTTTTATTTGTCTGCAAAAGTCTCTATTCATTTTGAAAAGATTTTCACTGGGTCTATAATTCTCGGTTGATAGTAGTTTTTTCTGTCAGCACTTTAATGATGTTATTTTATTGACTACTCTGAATGGCCTGATGATAAGTCTATCATTTTTATCTTTGTCCCTCTGTAACATAAAGCATCTTTTATTTGATCTTTAAATTTTTTTCTTTCTCACTGGGTTTTAACAATTTTATTATCATGTACCTTGGTATTATTTCATTTATGTTTCTTCCGCTTGGGGCTCTTTGAGTTTCTTGGATCTATGAGTTTATGGTTTTATTCAAATTTAGAAAAATTTGGCCATTACTTCTGCAAATCACTTTCCTGTTGTCCCCTTTCCTTCCAAGACTCAAAATAAACATATGTTGAACTCCTTTCTATTCCCTACTTTATTGAACCCTGTTCTTTTATTTTCAATGTTTTTATCTGTCTGTGCTATCTCATTTGGGATAGTTCCTATTGCAATGACATCAAGCATATTAATGTTTTCTTCTTCAGTATCTAAACTGCTATTAGTTCCATCCAGTGATTTTCCATTTGATTTCTAGAAGTTTAATTTGTTTTTTATGTTTTCCAGGTATTTCCTTCTCATATTCACGTTCTTCTTTGCATTCTTAAGCATATTTTAAAGATTTATAATAGCTATTTTAAGATTGCTGACTATTAATTCTATTACCTCTGTCATTTCTGAGTCTATTTCTATTGATTGATTTTTCTTTTGGTAATGAGTCATATTTCCCCACATCATTAATTTTTTATTAGATACCGTGTGCTGGATTTTGTTATACACATATTCCTTTAAGCAATGTTAGATTTTAGTTTTGTGTGCAGTTAAGTAACTTGCAGCTCAGTTTGATATTTTTCAAGTTTGCCTTTAAACTTTGTTAGGATAGATTCAAATCATCCTTTATTCTAGGATTAATCTGTCCCACTACAAAGACACATTCTTTTTTTTTTTTTTTTTTTTGAGACAGAGTCTTACTATGTCACCCTCAACAGAGTGCTGTGGTGTCACTGCTCACAGCAACCTCAAACTCTTGGGCTTAAGTGATTCTCTTGCTTTAGCCTCCCAAGTAGCTGGAACTACAGGCACCTGCCACAACGCCCAGCTATGTTTTAGTTGTCATTGTTGTTTAGCAGGCCCAGTGCATGTGGCCAGTGCCCTAACTACTGACCTATGGGTGCCGAGCCATGACACATTCTTTTTAAGGACTCTACCCAATACACCATATATTTTGGGGTACTACATTCTGGTTCTTGGATGTACAAACTTTTCTCAGCTTTGTGTAAACTCCAGTCTTTTTTTTTTTTTCCCCTACTGCTACCCCATAGTTCTTTCCCTGCCTTAGAGGTTTTTCTTGTATATGAGCAATTTAGAACTCAGCTAAAGACTAGAGAAGACTCCTCTGTAGATATTTGAAGTTCTTCCTTTGTGTAGCTCAGTCTTTTTCAGTATTCAGCCCCGTAAATTTAGATGCCTTGATCTCCCCAAACTCCAGTCTGTCTTCTAAACTCAGTGAGATTATTAGATTCTATTTGGTAATCCTCTCCCTGGGCTCTAGGCAGTGATCTGGGGGCAATGGGAGGGCTCAAGTCACTTGTTTCATAACAGGTGTCTTCTTTTAAAATTGTTTATGTGGAAGGCAATTCCGCAATAGTAAAGCCTTCATGAACAGAAGAAGTCCTACTGTGAAGTATAAAAAGTCATAGAAGTATTGTCTCATTTGCAAAATGCACGGTATGGTGTACTAGCTTCCTAGGGCTGCAGTAGCAAAGTGCCACCAACTAGGTAACTTTAAACAGCAAAGTTTATTCTCTCACAGGTCTGGAAGCTAAAAGTGTGAAATGAAGGGCTGTGCTCTCTCGAAGGGTCTGTGAAAGACTCTGTTCCATGCCTTTCCTTTAGTGTCTGTTGTCACTGACCATCCTTGGCGTTCCTTGGCTTGCAGAAGCATCCCTCCAACCTCTATCTCTGCAGCTCCATGAGGCTCTCCCCGGCTTGGTGTCTCTTTTTCTTCTCTTTTAAGGACATTAGTCAGATTGGACGAAGAGCCTACCCTACACCTGTATGACCTCATCTTAATTAATTATACGTATAAGGACACCATTTCCAAGTTGGGATTCTGGGAAGGACATGAATTTGCGGGGATCCTATTCAGCCCAGTACATGTAGTAATTGTAGTCTGCAAGTTCCTTTCATCCCTTAATAAGAAAATTCCTTTTTAAAAGATATTTCAGACTAATACAAGGGTATAATCCATTAGGTTATGTAATTTACACATAAAAAGTTAAAGTTGGAGTTGTAGCTGCTCTCTATACCCAGGGAGTGTACCATATACCCATGTATTGTACCCCCTTGAGTGGGAAGGAAATTCTTTATGCTGAAACCTGACTGGTGTCAGAAATGCTGCCTGCCTCATTTCCAGATCCTTCTCCCTGCGTCTCTGCACTCTGCTGAGCTGTCCATCAGGATTCTTTAATAGTTATACTAGATCTCCAAACCGTCATCTTCACAGGTCAGGGATGCCCACTTTCCTTGTCAGCTCCTTGTGTGGGAGGAAATCCCATCTGGTGTCCCTCTGCATTCCTTGGTGACCCCCAGTCACAGCTGTTGGTCACTATTCCCTAATCCTGCTAAAATAGCCATTCTCTAAAAATTCATGTATTTTAGAATCCTGCCTCAAATTATCTTCACACATTTTCTTTGTGACTCATTTCCCTGGAAGTAGTTCCTTTTCTAGATCAAAGTTCTATAGATGAGAAATAGAATTATGGCTAATTACTTCTGCTGGTAGAGAAGAATGGCTCTGCATGGGGAAAACAACAGTCAAAACGTTTATCACAGACTTTTCACGCATTGCCTTACAGAGCTATAGCTCAGCTTCTTCCTGGTAATAATGATAAAAGATGTGTGGTTTGTCATCTTTCTGAATTCATACTGAGAATGTGAAAGCCGGGTGAGTAATTACAACACTTAGCTAAGTGGTAGCCCACCTATCCAGGCAGGGAGCTAGATTAAAAAAAAAAAAAAAAAAAAAAAAAAAAAAAGATTCTGCCAAAATCAGGAACAGATTTGATTCAGTGGCTTTCTGCTCAACACTCACCACCAGGCATTTTTTAAAGACCAAGAAATTCATCTGGGTTTCTACGAGGTCCTTGCAGGACCTTGCTAGATTTGTGTTTTGGAAAATTGCCATACCCGAGGACTGTGATTTGCAACCAAGTCTATTTAAAAGAAAAGCAACAAAACTCCTCTCTTCCCTACAAGTATCTTGTGGTATTTGTGTGTTAATTTTGACTTTTTCTGGATAGCTGTGGTGATGGTGGCTAAGGGTGAAGCTTTAAGATGCCTCAGGGAGTCAGTCAAAGCAGGCTGCTGGCCAAACCTGACACAGGGGAAAAATGCAGCTCTTGGGTCGGGCTGTGCCTCCGCAATTTTGGCATCCAGTCTTTTCTACTTAACCCCAACCCCCTGACCTTTTCTCCACCCACCTTCCATGTGCTCTTGTGTTTGGTAGAGCCACTGTCCCCTTCTACGTGTGCTCCCTTGTCCGCAGATGCATCTGTGGTTTGAAAAGAGTTTGTGAGGTGTCCACGTAAGACAAGTGGTCTGTTTGCTTATCTGGGCTTCCCATGGGTTCAAGAGCTCCCAAGAGCAAGGACTGATTTATTCTTGTTTGAGTCTGCGATGCCTAGTACAGTGCCTGGCCCAGGATAGCCATCAAATTGTATTCTGAGTGGTTAAATGGTCCAAGGAAGGCTTCCCTTAAAGTATTTTTTTTACTGCTGGTTTTGGAACTTGAAATTCACTGATTTGGGAGGTATTCTTGGAAGTTTCATATCCTTTAAGTTCCCTCATAAGTGAGTATGTATGCTTGACATTAGCAATATCATTAATCTTAACAGGAACCCATTGTCCCTAGGAAGGTCATATGTTGCCATCAAGAATTTTTCCTCGGGCAGCTCTAGGTACAAGGGATCTATGGGCACATGGGCGGAAAAAAAATGGAAGCAGTGCTGCTGGCAGTTGGAACTCTGTTTCTTCCCACGGAGGTCCTCAGCTGCTGCCAGCAGGCAAAATCCAGAACACTTTGGTTCTAGTCCTGGCTTTGCCACTGGTGAGATGGTGACCTTAGATTCTAGATCCCAGTTTTGCCTCACTAACCAAACACATGTTCTCTAAGCTTTCTGACCCGCAACACTTGCCTTAAATCCACTTTGAGTTTTAAGTAGTGAACACCAATGGGATTAAACACATCAGATTTTGAAAGTTTGGAGTGAAAGTTTTTTAAAAAAGAAAGGAATGTTCCAGAGCCTGACTAGAAGTAGATCCATCGAGCTACTTCCGCATAGCAATGACTCAGCAAGGCCCGGCCTGAAACTGCCTCTACCTAGATACAGCCAACGTGGTACCATGCCATTGGCCCAACTCTGTCATGCACCTCATCCCCCGCTTTCTTTCCCCACCCCTTCCCAATGCTTTATATAAGCAGCTGCTTGACGCAATAAAGTTGAGTTCATGCTTAAAAAAAAAAAAATGAAATCAGAAAGGAAGAGCAAAGAGAGGGAAGGAGGGAGGGGAGTGGGGCCTTGGTGTGTGCCACACCTTTTGGGCACAAGACACGATTGTAAGAGGGACTTTACCTAAAAAATGCAATCAGTATAACCTCATTTATTGTACCCTCAATGAATCCCCAACAATAAAAAATAAAGAAATGAAAAAAAGGAAAAAAAAAATCCTTCCTATACGATACTGTCAGACATCCAAGTTACCTGTAGTAACTGAACGGATCCCATGTAGTGACCACACAGATCGCCTGAAGAAGGCAGAGACCTACCCCAGATGTCCTGAATCAGACTCGCTCACCGTAAATACCAGAAACCTTCATTTAACTTACTCCCCAGTGTAAGTTAAGTTTATGATCTAAAGGAAGGAATGTTTGTAGGTAAGGAATTAACATTTACCCAAAAACAATTTGCATAAACTTAAAAGTGGAGGGTTGTTTTGTGCTTAACCTTCCTGGAGGAGATTAGATATCCTTGCCCTGCTGAGATCAGGCCAAGTGTCTTGAGATTTGCCTTGTTTGCCTTGGTCAATGAGATGTAAGCCGAAATAACTTGTGTAACTTCTTTAAGCAGAACCACTTAAAGCTGGTACACAGTTTACCAACTCTGAGTAATATTCCACACAGAGGCTGTGCCATCAACCGAGCATTAAAACATGGAACAGTTAGCTACCTGTAACAGAACTGTGGAGTGAGCAAAGGGGCTATTACTGCAGCAGAACCTAACCCATCTAATTTACCTAAAGCCAGTTCACCCGGTTGCCTATTTATATAAATATAAGGACATTTTCTTCAATTTGCCTAAAGAAGTTTCTAACTTCATTTTTTAATTTCTCTGTAACATTTTCTAAATCTGTACTATTTTATTCTTGTGGCTGTCTTTTTTTCTCTTCCATCTCTGCTAAATAACCTTTCTTGAATGTGTATATTTCTTCCAATAAATATTTTCAGACCTGTAGCATTTTGTACAGGATTGACTAAATTCATCTCTTTGAATTATTTTTTGTCTCCTTATTTTTTTCTTGTTTTTTTTTTTTTTTTTTTATGATGCATGTCTGAATATACTTCATGAGCTAAATCAAATTAATATGTAGTCTGTGTTCTCTTCTGGTTAAGAAGGCATTGGCATTTTGACAGCAAGAATGAAGACATGGTAGATGGCTTTAGTATTATATTAAATTTTGCTCTATTTTTCAAGATATTTAATTCATAAAGTAATTTAGGGATTATGAGACACAGTGATACATGTAACATTACTACCAAATGTATTTATGACTAAATTATAAAATGTCGCAGGAAAGGTCTCTAGAGGAGCTGGGGAAAAGTTATTAAAGTGTTTGAACATTCATTCAGCCACCAAATATTTATCAAGTGCCCCCAATAAACCGGTGGTACTGCTCATGTGGAGAGTTCATTAGGACAAAGGAGGTGTGGACAGAGTGGTTAGAGACAGACATTAAGTATGACTGAGCAATGTCCTTCATTTCCCCTCCCCTCAGCCTCAGTTTCCCTGTCTGTGAAATGAGGACAATCAGAGTCACATGAGGAATGAATGGCTCACGTGTATCAAGTGATACAGAACCAGGAAGAGAGGAAATGCTTAAGGCGCTGCACCCTTGTTGGTGTGACACAGATTGCCCTCCAATGAGAAAGCAGGGCCATCAACAGAGGTTGCTCTTTTGGAGAGCAGTAGAAGAGCGGGGAGGGAGAAAGACAGTGGTGAGAGAGAGGAGGAGGGTCCTTTGTTTGGTTCAGGGAAACTTACGTATGCCCCTGGCAGGGGAGAACATATTGAAGAACCGAGAGGGAGCAGGGACAATAGTGAAACTAAGTTGTCTTGGAAAGCCCAGGCTGGTGAGGAATCTCGGGCACAGACAGAGAAGTTAGGCTCAAATGAGAAGAGGAGCTGCTTCTTGGAGGTGACACTGAAGCTGGACTGAGAGCAGGAAGGTGGCGGGGAATCCTGTGCAGAGAGGGGGAGCTGAGGGAGCTCGGGGCCCAGGGTGGAGGATGGGAGGGATGAACGGTGGAGGTGGTGAGGGCCGGGAAGTTGGGGGGCTCTGTAAGGAGGAGGGCTAGAGGCAGCTTGAAGCAGTTGGGGAAAGGCTGACACCATGAGGGCAGCTCTGACCTAAGTCTTTCCATCAGGTCCCGCTCCAGGGGCACTGGCGCGACAGACCAGTGGGATGATGTTGGGCAGAAACATCCGCTCCTTCCCTGGCTTCTTTGGAGACCACCTTCACTGACCCCTTTCCTCCCCACCCCTGCCCCCAGGGTAGTACATATGACTTGTAATCTAAGATGCATTCATTGGTTACCCCAGGCTTCCTGGTAACTGTCTGAAGGAAGCCAGGCGGTCACTGTATCCATAAAGCAACAATGTGGTCAGGTCTCTTGTAACTGAGCTCTTTAGTGACTCGCCTTTTGCCATTTGTCCGAGAAAGGCCAAACAAGCTCACCTGGTTTGCAAGGCCCCTTATGAGCTGTTCCCCTTGCCTGCCTCATCTCACTACACTGCCTCTCTCCAGAGGGGCCTCACATTTTCCTGTGTAGAAGGCAAGGCACATCCAAGCTGTACTTGCACACTGCTTGGCCTAAGACTGAAGATACCTCGGTTGTCCAACTCAAAGAATGGAGGTGACGGGATGATGGACAGTGTGGAAGCCACTCCTGGGCAGCTCTGACTCTGTGCCTCGGTCATGGAACTTGGCCTGGTTCCTCTCGTGCAGCTTGATGACTGAGATCCTGGGAGGTTCTTCTGCTCATCTCTGGGTCTGTTCCCTCTGCCTGGAACACATTTCTTTTCCTTTTTTATCCTTTTCTTTTTTTCTTTTTTTATAGAGATGGCTCTCACGATGTTGCTGGTCTCAAACTCCTGGCTTCAAGTGATTCTTTCTCCTCCGTCTGCCAAAGTGCTAGGAGCCTCAGCTGCCAGCAGGAAACATTTCTTGTTTCTTTCTTGTGAGAAGTGTAACTGGTGGTGCCGGGTGAGGAGACCAGAGAGGGGATGTTCAGGCCAGCTTTATTGGGGGGGGGGGGGGGCAGTGTGACCCACCTGGTGGTGTCTGTGCCCTGGGGTAGCTAGAGACTCCTTCTACGTGGGCATAGGGGGTGGGCAAATTCCACAGCTTAGGGTGGGGGAGTTAAGGGACTTTCAGCAGAACTTCTGGGGGTGGGGCTAGCTAGAGCCTTTGTGTCTTCATCTTAGGAGGCAGAGGAGAGGATTCGTGTGTGGCAACGTTAGGCCCCCCCCCCCAACACTTTGCCTGGATAATTTCTACCCAGCCTTCAGATCTTTTTTTTTTTTTAAGTTAATTTATTGCTCACATTTATTTCAACGTTTAATATTAGAAATGTTTTGGGTTCTTTGCTTAAAAGGTTGGCGATGGTTTGGTGACCAGAAATATGCTGCAGTAACTTAACTTTTGTTTGTATTAATCAGCCTATGGTAAAATAGGTTTCATAACATGTCAATTTGCTTAAAGTCGCAGTTTCCAAGAATCTATTGACAACTTTAGGACTTACTGTACACTGAACAAGCAGACTTGTTTCAAGCACACACACAATAATGTTACTAAGGGACTATCCTACCTGCCACCCCTGCTGTTGCTACTATTCTCTGAAGATAGCCACAGAAAAAGGGAAGTGGGCCAGGTGCAGTGGCTTATTCCTGTAATTCTAGCACTCAGGGAGGCCGTGGCAGGAGGATTTGACTGAGAGGCCTCCTCCTCCAGGCAGCCTTCCTGCCTTTCTTCCCTTTTCACTACCTGTTTACCCTCTATTACAATTGTTAAATGTCTGTCGTCTCAGCTAGCTAGACTGTAGGCATCTTAGGTCCACACACCACCGCCAGCCTCCTGCCCAGTTTCAGGCTCCTGGTGCAAAGCAGAAATCAGTACATGCTGTGGAATGACACAGTGTGAATGAACCATCAACTCAACTGAAACCCCAGAGAAACAATGACTAACTCTACCCATAGACGTAGGCAGTAATTAGCAGGCAGACCAGAGCGGGAAGGGCAGTGTGGGCCCAGGATCTTTGCAGCGGTTAAGCCCCCAGAGTGATTCCTGTGCAGCTGGCTTTTGAGACTGGAGTGACCGCCTTATCTTTATCAAACTGTGGGTGCTGCGGAGTCACCCCTTGATTCACACAGTTGGTTTGGGAGTTGGACTACACGATTTTAAATCCATGTTGTGCTACTTCCATCTGTGAAACCTTAACCTGCTCAGCCTCCCGGTTTTCCCTTTGAGAAATGGGTGTGGCGATGAAGGGTGCCTGCCCTTCACCAGCTGCTGCGAGGGAGGGACGCGCTTAGGTGCGCGTGGACCTCTGCTCACCTGCCCAGCCCCTGTCCAGTGCGCCGAGGGGCAGCAGAGGGTCCCGCGTTCCCAGCCCACTGGGGACAAGCATGGAGGCTCCAGGGCTCGTGGGCCGTGGCTCCTGCCGCTTCCCTCCTCTGATGAAAGCAGGCATTTAAATGGCTATTGTAGCGGCAGGAAAGTGCACGCGGCTGGCTCCTCAGCGGTGACCTCCCGCTGGCGGTAAATTGCATCTCTCTGCTGAGGTGGCTGTGGGGGAAGGCGGGGCCGCCGGGGATCAACTGTGAAGCCCTCCTCCTGGAGGCTGGCCCTGCCCTGCTCTGCCAAGGGGTGGAGGGTGCTACCCAAAGCCAGGCCAACCTGAGGAGACCTCGCCTTCCCACCAGATGCTGGGCGAGGCAGGAGGACACTGTCCTGGCTGCTTGGATCCTAGGAACTCCTGGGGTTGGTGGGAGGGGGTTGGGAGTGAGCTTGGAAGAAATGGAGTTTGGATTCTGGAGCTGAAGGGGGGCTGTCATTCCAGGCAGAAGCAGCTCCCAGATGCAGCAGGGACAAATTTCAAATAAAGGGGCTGTCTGATTAAGATGGTGGTCATGATCAGCATCAGCCCTGGACTCAACAAGTTTAGGTGTGATTCAAGCTTTGCTTCTTTAGGGAAATTACTTCTTTGGGCCTCAGTTTTCTCATCTGAGAAATGGAGTTACAAAGTAGCTTCCTAATGCTGTTGCTGGTAAAGGCTTGGCAAGTGCAGTTCACTATCAGCCCTACAGCCATGCAGGAACCACAAATCCAGTGACATAGTCTTTCCCCCTGAGTCTGGTTAGCCTCCACTTAGTGCTCCAAACTGTGGCTGAGGGGTTAAGAACTGGTGCAGAGCAGGAGACATGCTAGCATCGCTGGCTAAGGCTGGCCAGATCCAGAGGCCTTCAAGCCACTTTTAACTAGACCTTTTTAACTTCACTTAACAAAGAATCTGTAATTATAGCACATAAGCCTGATGTAGCTTTCGTTGCACTAGAGAAGTGTGTGTCTGCCAATTATTTATAAATAAATGTGCATATCTTCTCAACCACTATTTAGACAGTGTATCTGGGGACCCTTTTACAGAATTGAATGAACTAAACTTCATTAGATATTTACATAAGCCAAACAAAAACTTCAATGTGTCATTTACCTGTTAGGACCTTTTATGAAGGAATAGCTCATCAGTTGTTAAAAATTAGATGAGATAAAGTAGTTGGCACAGTGCCCGGCTCATGGCATTTGCTTAATAAAAGATACTTATGGTAATACTAAGGTATTAGTGACCTCAGCCACAGGGCTGTGAATGTGAGACATTTTTTTTTAGGATTGGGTTCTGCTGCATGAACAGAGAATCCTCTGCTTCAGAGGATCTTTGCGGTGGTTAAGCCACCAGAGTGATTCCTGTGCAGCTGGCTTTTCAGCCCATCCTGGACTCATCTGCTTCCCTTCCCAGTCTAAGTTCTATATTGTTTTGAGGAGACAAGTAAGGGGCATGAACATTCATCTTTCTGGAAATTTCCAAGGCCAACTAACAATAAATTGGTCCTAGGCAATTAATATAGGAATAAAGTATTTTAAAAAAATTTCTGAGCACAAAGACAGGAGGATAATATTAGTAAAGACATGTGAGTGTAAAACAGATGGAACTTTGATTTCTACTTGCATGCTAGTGAAAGGGGTCTTTTGTAGTCTACTGTGGATTTCTCTAGAATAGGGACAATGTGTTACTCATGCTTCAGTCCTTTCTTTCCCTCATTCCCAGCAGCCTGTGCTTCAGTGTAACGTGCTGTCTCTACCTTCAGTGTAACATGCTGCGTGTATTCAAATTGCTTCCCTCTGCCCACGCCCGATCCAAGCCCCCAGCATTACCTGCAGGTACAATGCACCAGCCTTCTAATCGGCTTTGGCCACGTGCTCATCTCTCCCCAAAATCCATTCTTCATGCTTGAAGCTGAGAAGTCATTTTGAAACAAATTATGGTGCTCTCCTGATTAAAACTCTCTTAGGGTTTTGCCTTTGCACATCGTGTTGACCTCATCTCCTATCCACTTGTCCCCTGGGTGCTCAGCCACATGGTATTTTTTTTTTAGTTATTCAGACATTTAATTATTCAGTTATTCACCCAGCCTGGTCTCATTTGCTGCTCTCTCCACTCTGTTCACATTCTCCTCTTATCTTCTTGTCTTTATCTCTGCTAACAGTCACCTCATTAGAGGAACCCTCCCTGATCAGCCTACGTAAAAATAGGGACCCCCCATTCTCCTCTAGCCCCTTACTCTGCTTTATATTCTTATGTCTTCAATTTATTTGTTTATTTATCTTTCCACCTAAAATGGTATTTCTATGAGACACCTTGGCTATCTTGTTCATTACTGTATCCCTCCAGCCCAGAACAGGGCATGCCATAGAGTAAGCATTCCAGAAGTATCAGTTGGATAAATGAAAAACTGAATGACCATTTGGAACTTCCCCAGGGTCTAACGCAGAACTGGGCACAGCGTAGGCAACCACTAACTTTGTTCCACTGGGTAACTGAACGGAAATCAAAGTGGACAGTGGGTTTACATTGTCACTTATGTCCTGGTTGCATGGTTGTATTTCAGTACAAGCAACATGTTGATTTTGTTCTACAGAGCGCCCCTCACATCCCAGAAAAAATGATGTGAGAAACGTAGTGCAGAAGAGGGGGAAAGGGAAAGATGGAGACTGGTGTGCTTCCACCTAATGGGCTCAGTGTAAGGGTACATGGCACATCTCCTGGGTGCAGGGCACAACTACAACAGGGATTTTACCTAACAAAGGCAAACATTGCAACCTAAATTTTACAAAAAAGAAAAAAAAAAAAACCTAGAAACTTGCTGCAATAAAATTTTGTCATCAGTAAAAATAAATAAATAAATAAATAAATAATCTGATCCGTAGAAAGAAAGTAATGTACTATAGGCCAAGGCCAGCCTGTCCTGCCCAGCTCTATCTGAGCTTCCAACGACTCAGCCATCATCTCCTCCCTGAACCCCATCACACACTCCAGCACAAACAAGCTGATCCAGCAAGGAGCTGGTGGGTGAGTGAGTATCTTCAAGGCTTGGTTAAAACAGACCATCAACACTCTGAATGTGTAGGCTTAGGTGTGTTCCTGAAAGGATAGACTGTCAGGGTAGATACATAACATGCAGTCGAAATTTTCTTAAATGCTGCCCTGGATACTATTGTGAGACATTAATTTATATTTTCTCTCTTTTCCTTCCTCCCATGCAGGCAGGTGGCTGGCTTGGTGGTTGATTGCTTTGGGGGAGGAATGTGTGAGGCCTGAAGGCAGAAGGATCTCCCGAGATTTCTGTCTTTGTTGCTGACAACTTAAACATGTTGAGGATAGGTTTGTGGGAGGAGGCAGGGTGGCTTGGACGACTCAGAAAGGAGAGAGAACTTCCCTCCGACTAAGAAAAAGAGATATCTTCTGGCCTGGGGGAGGGGAGAAGCTGGGGGGTCCTCAGAGCAGTAGGGAGGTGGAAAGACCCCAGGGGGCAATGGGTATGTGGTGTGTCCATGAACATAAGCCCATGAGGATTAGGGTCCCCAGCCTTTCCAAAGATCCTTGTGTCCCATGCTTGGGGTGGAAGCAGCAGAGAGACGTTGGAGTTGAAGGCACCACAAGGATGAACAGAACACTCAGGACGAATGGACAGCACAGCACAGAAGCTGCCATCCACCTCAGATCCTTGGTAGAGAGGCTGTGCTGAACTCACGGAAAGCCCAAGAAACTGAGGTGGATGTTTCTACTAGCGCTGCGAGGGTCAAATGAGAAATCTGGCTGGTTTTTGGAAATAAGAAGATGTGACCATTCTTGCCCCCTGGACTTTTGGAACGGAGATTCCCATCCACTCTGTGTTCGTTGTTGGTGGGGTGAGTATGGAACGAGAGAGGAAGTGACAGATGGGCAAGATGATGGAGTTTCTGGCTGATGAAGCGGGTGGCTGAATCTGTGTGGACTTGGTTCCAGGGTGTCCTTGAGGAGTTTCAGAAGAGTTGCTTCCCCCGGGCTCTGTATTCACAGTTAAGGAAGTAATCCATGCCTAATGATGCCATAAGCACTATGCACCTTCTTTTGTGTAAATAATGTCTGATAAAATGAGGCGCAAGCCTGCTGTTGCAAAGAACACTTAGCTGTTAAATGCTTTCTTTTCCACTCCATTGACTCTCCCTATTTATAGCTATTCCAGCAGAGCGTTTGTGTCATATTCCTTTCCTACCAGCTGCCTATCTCCTCATCTTAGTGCTGAAGGGAAACCCATAGGTACCGCCCCCAAACCACCTGTTCTCTGTGGTGCTGGCCTCTGCTTGGGTCAGGTGTCCATAGAGAAAATATAGGTAAGGACTTGTATTAATTTGTTTTCTATTCTTATAACAGTATGCTTGAAACTGGATGGTTTCTAAAGAAAAGAAATGCATTTCTTACAGGTGTGGAGGCTGAGAAGTCCAAGGCCACGGGGATGCATCCGGTGAGAGTTTTCTTGCTGATGGGGACTCTACAGAGTCTAAGGTGGTCCCTCTCTCAGCTCTAGCCTCAACACGTTTAAGCTGTCAGCAACAAAGACCCCTCCCAGCATGCTATGTGCTAACTCACGTCTCTCTTTCTCTTAAAACCACCAGTTCCCTTCCCATGATAATCCATCCATCCTTTAACCCACTGATCTATGACTGGATTAATCCAGTCACAAGGGCAGAGCCCCCATGACCCAGTCACCTCCTTAAGGCCCCACCTCTCAATATGGCCACATTGGGGATTAAATTCTTGCATGAGTTTTTGAGGGAACAAACATTAAAACCATAGCAAGTCTCTTTTCTCTTCCCTTCTGGACTTGACCCAGAAACATCTTTGCCAAATGAGACAGTAACAGTTCCTTGACTTGGTTAAAACCTGGTCATAGATAATTGGTATCTACTCAGAGGGGATTAAAGACCCTGTGTTGAGAGGAGGCTTTTTTTGTCTTGAAAATAGGACAAAGGGGATAGAAATAACTAATGTGAAGACTTCAACCCATGGTGGGACAGACTGTTACTAACACTAGCATTAATATTAATCTTCATTGAGTTGCTTCTGATGTGCTGAGCCCTGCTCTAAGAATGTACATGCATTAACCACTTAACTTCACCCCAACCCCATGCAGTAGTTTTTGAGTGGGCAGTGTTGATCAGAGAGGAGTCCACTCACAAAAGGAGATAAGGTATGCAGAAGTAAAACAGGTTATGTGAGCACATGCAGGAGAAACCACAGAGGCCAATTAAGTCTTATCTGTAGAAAGACAAACTAAGGAGCAAGGGCAGGGAGAAAACCATAGGATGGTTTTTGTTCTTTGACACCCAGGAGTAGATTTTAACCCAGCAGAATTTCAGTCTTAGGAAAGATTGACTTCACACAGGCATCACTTCTGGTTGGCCCTGTAATAAGACCCCAGTTTAGGATAATAATTTTATAATGAGAAAGTACAAATGAAATAAATAGGGATTAGAGAAAGTTGTGGGTAGCCTAGTTAGAGCCATCTTGAGGGAAGGTAGATGTAGAAAAGGGCAGGAGGGAAAACATTTGGATTATGTTTAAAAGTTACTTTGAGAGGACTGGGCATGGAACTTTGGTTTTTCCTATAGACTTTTGGGAAAAGTGGAGTGGAAAATAAACCATTTGCTTGATTTGAAGGATACAGATGCAAAATTATCTATTTGCTTTTTCCACCACTGGCATAGCCTCCTGGAGCAACATTTTCCTGGAAAATGGTGAAAGACCATCTTCCCGATGATCCATGATTCTTTATTTGGCTTTGGACTCTGGGGTCATAACTGACCTGGAACCTCACATGGACAGTCCCAGAGTTAATCCTTGATTCTATAAAGCAGGTCAGCTCAGGGCCACCACCAGACTGATTGTGACAATCTCCTGCTTAAATTTTTCTTTTGCTCTCACTAACACATGCCTCAAAGGAGTAATGGAACAGGATAGATGGTCAATAGTTCTACTGTTGACATCACTTTATAGACAAGAAAATCGAGGTTCAGAAAGGCAAAGTAACACATATTATAGGGGGGGGGGATTAGAATCCAAATATTTCTGTTTTTAGTTCAAGCATGTCATTCTCTTCAGTCTCTTATCCACCTTCTCAAAAACAAAGAGATTTAAGGAAGAGAAAGAAGAAATAGTAGCTAAATTGCTAAAATTGGTCACAATTCTTCCCTCTCTGAATTTTTTCCCCTTGCAATGTGACTTGGAACTTGCTCCCATCAAGAAGCACAGTTTGTGCCTCTACCCCTTGAAACTGAGCAGGACTTGTTGCTTGCCATGGAAGTGAGCATGTGTCAATTCTGAGCCCCAGCCCCAGGCACTCTTGGGGGCTTCCACCCGCTCTCTTGGAACCCTGCCGTTGCCATGTAAACTAGCCCAGGCTAGCCTGCTGGAGGATCCAAAACCCCAGGGAGCAGAGCTGAGGACCCCAGCTGACCACACATGTAAGAGGTCAGCAGAATAGCTCTGCCAACCCAGGCACTCATGAGCAATAATAAATATGTATTGTTTATCACTGAAGTTTTGTGATTGCTCCTTACACAGCACTACTGGGGTCATAGACAACTAGCACAAAAGGCTCTGGAGACTCCACCCCAGAAAGATTAACAATAGAATACCGGACAGGTGGATGGCAAAGGTGATTTGGCAGGTCACAAGGACTCTGGGAATCTGAAACCCTCTGAACATTCTGTACTAAAAAAATAGATATTATCTAACACCATCCTGGAGACATTGCCCTTGGAGAAAGAAAGAGGAAACCAACATTTTGTGCCAGGTAGTTTAGAGTCATGGTTCCATTTTCTCCTTACAACTACCCCCATGGGGAGTAACATCGTACAGCTGAGAGAGGGTCAAGGTCACACACTCAAGGTCACACAGCTAAGATGTGGCAGAGTAGGAATTCTCGTCTGGGTCTGATGAACTCCAAAGACCACCTTCCTAGTAGATACCAGGCTTTTCATCTCATCATTGAGCAGGTGTTTACTATGCTGGGCCCTATGCTAGGTTTGGGATAGAAGACAGTCTCTGTTCCCGGAGAACTGGAAGTCCACGTGAGCTAAGGTGTTTTGTACACTCCAAGTGTACTCAGAGTGTGGTTCCTTCCCAGTAGAGAAATTCTGGGTCAGAGGGTTCTGGATTCAGGTAATGAGTAGCCGGCAATGGTTTTCAACTACTCAGTGACTTTGACTCCCCAATTTATTTCTCACCCTGGGTTTTAGGCAAGACTGAATTCAGAGGTACAGTTCCACTGGGTAGTGGGCTTGGCAGTGTTGTGGTCTAGGTTGTGGAGAGGGCACTAGGGTTAAACTTGGATTAGACTTTGGCTTGTGTCTGAATTTCTCTAGGGAATGTTGGGTCTTCAATTAGCTTTGATTTTGACTTGGCTTAGGACTAAGTTTTGTGTTCCAAAGGTGGGTGGGCTTAGGGCCACCACCAGGTAGTAGCATCCTGACTGACTTCTCTTTGATTATCTTTTGCTCTTCTTGCTAAATCAGCCCCAAGCATCTCACCTTCTGAGAAGTGTTTCTAAACTTCATTGGAGGAAAGCCACGCTTTCTCTTTCACCCAGAACTGAAAAGGTGGAAGCTTTGCAACAACTATACCACTTCCTTAACACCTGCTAGTGGTGAATCCTGCGTTGTCTCTGAATCGAAAAGAACTCTGAGGACAGATTCTGACTGCAAAATGCCAAGGCAGCCCCTTTTAAGGGCTCATGGTCATGAGGTTGAAGCCAGGCTCCCCCTATGACTTCTTTCTGAATGGGCTGGTAGCCACCAAGCCATGTACAATGTCAGTATGTGTATTGCAAGCTGAGTAAACCTGGGGACCTGGTATGCTTTTTTTTTTGGGGGGGGGGGGTTATTTGAGTGGGGAGGGGATAAGAATTCTAAGCCAGAAAAATTGATAGCTACCCTATTTCTGCAAGATCTAGGCTAGTGGGTGCCTGTATACCTAAGCCCACTAAAACACCTATAGGGCCAGAACAGGTTTACAGAAGTGAATTTCAAGATTCTGGGCCAGAGACGGCAGCATCAGCAGAAAATGGGGCCACAGCTGGAAGCCACATCGAGAGAAGATACAAGAGCCAGGAGATGGGCAATTTAATAATCACGTTAAAAAATTAAACACCAGGCCCCAGTGCTTGTCACTTGCCATCCGTTGAGATTCACAACACTTGACATCCAATTATAATTGTGGGTTCCTATAAAACAGCCCATTAACTGTAACTATAAATTATTATTGCTTATGTGGAGTAGGCTGCAGGCTTAGTAGCTGATACTGAGGATTATGGAAATTACTAACAACTAACAATGTTTTGTGGAGTCTTCTTGCTCTGGGGAAGTTGGATGGACCCTGGAGGAAGGAAGATGTCTGTCTCAGAGTTTCGACAACATGTTTTGGCACAAATTGCAACTTCCTTTGTATTGCTTCTTTCTCCATGCTCCTCAATTTTCCTACCTAGTCACCTTCCCTAGACAGGACCTTACATGACTGTGCTTAAGGACCTGGTGTACAAGTACGTGCATGTGTATATGTGTATACACAAACACACACACACAGAGTCACAATTGTTATCCATTGCTCACATTTGCTTTCTGTGTATCCAGCAAAAGCCAAGTGCTTTCCCTGTATTTTCATATCACCTATGGAATGGTGACATGGTGAAACTGAGGCATGGAGATGTTTTAGGTAATTTGCCTAAGAGCACAGAGCTGGTAGATGGCAGAATTCATAAACCCAGGCATTCTGACTCTGGTTTGGGCTCTTCACCACCTTCCCACACTGCCTGCCAAAAAATGCCCTTTCACAAACAGCTGCAACACATGTGGATAGTATCATTAACAGACATCCACAGATAGACTCCAAACACTTTCGGAACACACAGTTCTGCACAGGCCACAGACTTAGCCACTCATGGATTCATACATAGATACTCTAACACATACACACCCTGTCATGCACACTCTCACACGCACACATAAGCACATACCCCCCTACACACACGTATATTTGGCATCCTGCCAAATGCTCCCATCTCTGAAAGAAAAATTAACCTACACTATGGATCCAAGGAAATACTTTTTACAGTTTTTTAAAGAGTTTATTTAATTCTTTAGCAATCTCAGCTTTGGAGGCTTGGGCAACAGCAGTTGGGTCTTTCTTCTAGGCACCCCCAGCAGAGTGAGGGAGCCCTCAGCTTTGATGGAGCTTTCTGTCATTCTGACTGCATCACTCCATATCTTCCAGGAATTCCCCAGAGCTTCTTGTCTGTTGTTAATACCGCCTCTCTTTTCCAGAGTTAGTACAGCTTCAGTGGCAATGTAAGCTAGACTCACCTTTCGGAAAATGAAAGTTGCCCATTGCATTTTAAAATTCAGTAATTTTATTTTTACAGCACAAGAGTTTGTTATTGTCTGCCTAGCCAAACCCTGAGCATCTAACATCACATTGAATGTCCCCAAGCATTCTATGAGGTAGGAGTCATCATTACCAGCCCTTTTTATAGATGAAGAAACTGAGGCATATGAGGTTTACTTGATCAATTTCATGTGGCTAAATAAATGGCCAACCCAAAATTTGAACCTGGTTTATCTAACTATAAAGCCTATCATTTGAACCCAATCTATGCCTTCTTTTGGCTGAAAATAATATTTCTTGTTTTCTTTTTATAAATGCAATGTATTTGTACAAATTCAAATCTCAAGAAAATATGGGCCAGGAATCATTATGAAAACCTTTTTCATTTTTTCTTGGCTTGTGCTAAGAACCTTTTAGCACAATCTTGGCTTACATTTAAGAACTTTTTAGCACAGTCTCTCTTTAAACTCCTGGATCTTCTTTTAGTTTTTTTCTTTCCCCTATATATTATTTTTCCTTGGGCATCTTTATAGAGGGAGATTTCTTTGTCCATTCTTTTTTTTTTAAAGCAAGTCTTAGTTCGATCTTTTTGTCTCAGATTAAGGTGAGATGCGAAAGCTTGTGTTTTTGTAGCTGTCTTTGGCTGGATTGGGGTTTTGGTTGTCTTTGACGATGAACAGGAAGTGAGTTTCTGGGGAAGTCAGCATTGCAGAAATTTCCTGCTGGGCAAAGCAGTTTCCTTCCTGAGTTTATTTTGGCGACAGAAGTTAGTAGGACACTGCCCTCTCCTCTACGCGTCCTCATTAGGAGCTCACTGTGAAAAAGCCTCTGCTTGGCCCAGTACGCTGTCCTAGGGAATTGCCAGGGCTGACGGCTCTGTGGGCCAGCGTTAAGGCTGCCACATGTCCCGTGTCCTGTGTCCTGCCCTTGATGCATCATTCTGAGCTGGGGGGTTCTTTGTGGACATCTCTCACTGGGCCAGCTTCTCTGTCTCCCAGTACAGGTAAATATGTCCCTCCAAACCATCTATTGTTATTTGTATTTTTCTGATCATTTCAATTGGGCCTTATGAAGCAAAGGAATCAAAAGCATGAACTCAAACTATTACAATAAAATTCCTTTTTTTTTTGCAGATTTTGGCCGGGGCTGGATTTGAACCCACCAGCTCCGGCACATGGGGCCGCCACCCTACCCCTTTGAGCCACAGGTACCTCCCTTAAATTCCCTTTTTAACAAGAAAAAAGACTGAGAGGATAAATACCCCAAAGGTATATCTGGGTAGTGGAATTATAGGTGGTTTTCATTCTTCTCTTTGCAATTTTTCTTATTGCAATTGGATATCTATTACTTTTACTTTATAGTTTTTATTTTTTAATTTCAAAATTCGAAGCATATAGAAAACAATATAATAGACATCCACGTACTTACTGTAAATGTTTAACCCATGCTAGTATTTGCCCTATTTGTTGCAGACTTTTTTTTTTTCTTTTTTCATTTATTTATTTTATTATTATTTTTTTTTATTGTGGAGAAGGGGCGGGGAAAGAAGGTGGGGGAAGAGGTGCGTGACAGGGTCGGGCCAGTGGCATGGTACCACATTGACTGTATCTAGGTAGAGGCAGTTTTAGGCCGGGCCTTGCTGAGTCGTTGCTAGTGTTGCAGACTTTTTAAAAGGTAACTGTTTTATAATCAAAGAGTTCAATACTCAGAGAAAGTTAACTCAGGGACTTTCTAGAGTCCTTCTGGAAGTGGTCCATTTCTTAGCAGTGGAATAGGCAGCTAATGCTGTGCACAGGAGCTGGGTACCTGGCTGTCAGGGCCACCCAAACCAGATTTGGGGGCAATGTTGCTATTGTACAGATATTGGGAGGGAAGTTGGAGGAGGCATGCACAGATATGATACCTGGGAAGCTTTCACCCCAACCCCAGAGTCTCGTGACATCCACTCCATGCCTCATGGACCTCTGAGAGCCTCGCTACTCAAAGTGGTGGGTGCAGAGCAGTATCCTCTGGCAGCTTTTTAGAAATACACTGTGCTTCTCACACGATAATGTGTGGGGATCTTGTTAAAATGCAGATTTTGACCCAGCAGGTCTGGGGTGGGGTCTGGCATCCTGTATTTCACAATCTCCTGGGTGATGCTCCATGGTGCAGGTCTGCAGAGCACGCGTTGGGTAGCAGTGTCTTAGAGGGCTTTGTATTACTACAAGCAGAAGAGAGGAAGCCCTCTCTGGCTGGATAAAGCTGGCACCTAGTCTCACTGATTACAGCCAATGTTGTAAATGTTTTTAAATGTTTTGAATACCATCCTCCTGGAGAAAGTGTTTGGCCATAAGAATGCTTCAGGATCTGTCCTCAATTTTGAGTGCCCCAATTATTGTAATTAACTCTTTGAATAGAGTCCATCAAGGCAAACTCAAAAGTGTAAACTGTTCTAGCTAGTACCAAAAAAGGGATACGTTTCTAGAACTTCCCAAATCATTATTTATAGTTAACGTTTCTTGAAGAGAGATGAATGCCTCATTGTTGACATGTGACATTAACACATGAATAATTTAAAAAATTTTTAATGTTTGTTGGGATTTGAGGGATACAATAAGGTAAACAGCCCTCTGTTTTCCATCTGAATTCTGACGAATTGAGCAAAAAGACAAAAGCGTAAGCCAAGCGGGAGATTGCAATAACATTCTTCTTATGATAAAGACTAGGCTGAGATCTGATCTTCTGGGAGTCCAGGGGCCTTACTAATGCTCGGGCCGCCTGCTGGGATGCTGGGCAGCCCACTTGTAGGTAAATGTGATTTTTAGGAGCAGATCTACTTACCCGAATCACTGCCTGACTCTAGTCTGAGTGGAGAGGGAAGGAGAAAGAGACAAAAACTAAGATTTTTGATAAATGACCTCTGCCCACCCATAACTGCACCCACCAACCAGATAAATCCTGTGAAGGGAAAAAGGACAGGCAAGCCTTAAGGAGTGCTTTGTGGAAACCCCTTCTCTTAGAAACCACAAGTATAGGGGAAACATTCCTTTATGTCAATAGTTGTGCTTCTGTTATTTTAACAATTAACTAAGAAAGTGACTCTCTATTATGATAAAACATAAGGTTCCCTTTTAAAATCAACTGAAGTAAATAAAATGGAGGTAATTTAAAGAAAACAATTAAGGTGATAATACAGGTAATACATAGATATGGCAAAATTATGAAGAAGATGTCCAAATATCTCAAATTTAGGTAATACTGGCCCATTTACTTACTATTCTCTGAAAGCTCATGACCCCATTTCATCTTCACGAACTGAAGATCAGAATCTCTTGTCCTAGTGTTCTTCATGAGGGACAGAAGCCTTAGCTGCATTATTTGGCCATTAAATGTAGTTTGATTCAGTTTTACTTGAGTGGTGAGAACAAATAAACTAAGATACTTGGCATATCATTGGCCTTGATTTCACATATATAAATCATTTATGGGTCAAGTCATATGATCTTAATAGTATTGATCCAAGGCTTTTAATTCTGCCTCTCTCTCATTTTTAAACAAATTCATGGTGAGAATCCAAGTGGGCAGGATGGCAAAATCCATTTTTTAAAAATGGCATATGATGAGACTGTGTCCTTCAACAATGTGATGCAGTGGTTTTTTTTTAGATGAACTAGGACCATGTTCTACGGCCTTGGCCAACAGGAAACCAGGATCCTTTTATCCGTTGCATGTCAAGGTTATACTCACAGGCTTCAGGAGGCCACATGGCTAAATGGTGCCAGGTAGAATTAGCTACATGTGAATTATGCCAAAAAGAAAATATGGATTTGGCAGAAAAATACTGGCATGCAAATGACAACATTAAATTATTCTACCCCAAAGGTTACCTGGGGGACATTTTGCTGCCAAATATTCATGACAGGTTAATTGCTGTATATTTGTACTTGAAATCAAAAGCAGTCTCTAAGTATGCTTATATAAGGAGTGATAGCTTCTCCTCTATAAAAATCCCTCTGAGAAGATGGAGCCATCTTATATTTCAGTCCTTATATAGTCTCCATGCTACAAGGCATTCTCTAATTCTCTAAATTACTTTCTTTTGAACCACCAAGTACTGTTTGTACAACTTGAAGTGAGCTAAATTGGGATAGGTCCTTGGATGGACTTGGTAAAAGAGAAGGCAAAGAAGTTTGTCACAGAGTTAGTCCTTATTCTTGGTGATATGAATTTGTAGTGTACGTGTTGAATATAAACAAGCTATTGGAAAGTCAGCAAGATGTGAAGTGATGACAGTGCTGGGATCTTTACCACACACCCCTTCCCAACCAACCACCAAAAAGCCCAACTCCTCTAATATCTCGAGGATGGGTGCACAGGACTGGGAGGAAATTCTGATGGTGTCACCATAACTAGATTTTAAAAGTAGGGCTTTCCCAGACAACTCTTAGACACTGTGGAACAAGATCCTGATCAATGAGAATGTAAATAATATTGTGTCATATGCTATGAGAAGGAAGAGGAGCAATATTATAAATTCATATATTTGTCCAGATCATGTGATTTTAAATACATTTGAGTAACTAAAAAAAAAAAAAAAAAAATTAGACATTACAAGTAGAGAGTTGTTTCATCTAAATTCCTGAAAGTGTCCGTGAGGTGAAGCCATGTGAAGTTGCTACTTTTCTAAGTGAAAAGACCATAGCAATTTCATGTAGTTCAACGTCACAGACTAGCAGTTGGCAAAACACTTTAAAAAATATCATTGGGGAAATGGTGGATCACCTTGGCTGTGGCAGGCATTTCACACTATAAAGTGAAAGGGGGAACTTGGAACTTTCTAACCTCGGACTTTTCCAGGAAAAAGCCATGATGGTGTTTTGGAGATTCAGTGGAATAGTTGTCAATTTTTTTTAAGTAACTGAGAACTACTGTGTGAGACAAACTTTGGCTCTGCCAAGGGTGGCCCGAATAGCCCTCTTCTTTTTAGAATAATCAAGTCTTTAATTGTTTTAATTATAAATTATAATTTTTTGTTGACTGTTTGCCCAGTTTCTTTATTAGATCTTGTATCACATGAGTTTCACATGCAAATGAAATCAGTGGCAAATTTGGCCTCTGGCTAATCAAATGGTAGAAGTCCTAGGAGGGCCAAGATAATCCTTCTTCAGTTCTCATAATTCTATAGGCTTTGTCTCTCTGTCAGTCTGGACCACCTGTAATTTGCAACTCTTCGACTATAGGACTTTGATTCCCCAGAGAATCACCTTCATAGAACTATTATTTCATATTCTTATTAATTCATACTTGTCATTATTTTATATAACAAATAGCAATATGTGAATTATCCCAGAATTTTCTGTAAAAGTAATCATGGAGGATACATTCTGTTGACCAGCATCTCTCGTGTAAAGATCTCCCTCAGGAAACTGATTCTCTTTTTTTCAAGTTCCCATCCTAAGACCACATGAGGCCTGTTACTCACCAATTTTCCTCTTTGCCTTGACCAGTAGGAAACTCAGAGCTACTTCTGAGCTCAACCCCCATAGAACTTTTCTCATTATTTCTTGATATGATTCTAGCTTCCTCTTGATTTATGTGGAATTTTGTGTTGACCCCCAGCAACAATTCCACTCCCCAAATATCAGCTTAGTCTTGGAGAGCAGCCTTGGTCAAATCCCCACTCCATACCCCTCTCTGCTTGCCCTGGTTTCCACACACACACAAAAGGAAGAAAGAAAGAAAGAATGAAAGAAAGAAAATCCCAACATTTGTGTCCAATTTCTTAATTCTCAGTTAATAATATACTGGACTTAATGAATGCTAGCCAGAAGACAATGCGTATCTGTTCTCTATTCTCAGGTCTAACAAACTTTGTTGATGGCAAGTTCTTCTGAAAAGACAATTAAAACTTGAGTGTTGCAGCACAAATCTTTTCCTCCTAACAATAAGCAATTTAGAATTAGAAGTTACAGATTCGAGTCCTGGCTGTGCAAGAGAATTCCCTTAAAAAAAATCCCTGGGCCTCAATTCCTTCTCTCTGCAAAACGGGAATAAAAATGTTAGTTATCAATTAACATTTAAGTATGCACGTGAAGTAAATCTCAATGAACATCAAGCTGGGGGAAGCTGGATGAGGGGCTGGGTAAACTCATACCCAGTGCACACTGTCTGGGTGAAGGGCACACTTAATAACTTCAATTCTGTACAAGAATGGAGTATGTAAATACAGCATGTGTACCTCCTAATATTCTGAAGTTTTAAAAAATCTTATTACTCAGAGAGAAAATGACATGAGGTATGTAAGAGAACTTGATTCCCTTAAGCCAGTGTACAGTCATGTTATTATTACTCAAAGGCAGGAGGAAGATGGAAGTCAGGTATAAAGTAACTCCATGCCCTGAGCACTTTGCCTATACTGTTTTACTTTTGCTTTTCCATGTTATGCAGATTCCCTGTGCCAGGCCTCTGCCCAAGGGCTCTGAATGGCTGCAGCCTCTGGGAAGAGGGATTAGGACTGTGAAGGTGACATGAATTGCCCTTAAAGCCACTGTGAGAAGCCTACAACTGAACCCCAGGAGGACCAGATTCATCTGGGTATAGGAACTGCAGAGCCTATGCTGGTCTCTAATGCAAATGACCAGCATAGAAGGACAGCCAGGTCAGGGGCTGAAGCACAGCTGTGGTCAAATACATCCTTCTCTTGGCCTTGGGAGGAACAGTGCCCCTTCCTAGAAGCCTGAGGCAGGATAGCAAGCCCATTCACAGATGGCCAGGTGCCAGCCCCACTGCCAGGTTGAGCATATGTCCATCAACTGGTACTCATCAGATAAGCTCCGGGAGAAGTGTGTCGGGGTGAGCCCTGTCCATGAAGAATGTGTCAGTTAGCTATGATCTAATTAGTCACATGTGGTCAATCATGTTCTGGTCAGAGGTGGATCAGCCACATACCCGTCAGTCATACAGACTTATCTCTAGTTCTTCAAGGCACATGGGAGTGAAATCAAAATGCACCCCGCACAGACTCAGGGGGTGCATTTCCGTCAGACACTCTGCTGAGTGAGGAAGGGGTACAAACCGCCTGCCCCAGAACCAAGAATGGGAAGGTTGGTGGACGAATTAGGCAGCTGCTGGAAGCCTTTCTGTTCATCTGGCATTTCTCTGTACTGGCTTTTGTTCACAGTCTGGTCCCTTCTCCTGCTGTCTCTGTGTGTGTGTGTGCGCACATGTGCCTGTGTGCATGCATGAGGCATGTGGATGCCAAATGGGGGTGGTGGGGGAAATAAAGTAGTGTCACATCTTACTCAGAGATGGGGTTCTAAAGTCAACGAGTCAGATGACAAAGGCATGCAAGTGAAATAACCTTGAGAAATCCCTTCAGTCCTACACTGCTAGTTTTATACTCTGTCTTAGTCTAGTTGAGCTGCTGTAGCAAAAATACTACAGACTGGAT
This sequence comes from Loris lydekkerianus, assembly GCA_963574355.1. Lineage (NCBI taxonomy): Eukaryota > Metazoa > Chordata > Mammalia > Primates > Lorisidae > Loris > Loris lydekkerianus. The sequence continues at coordinate 7,755 of CAUYPK010072609.1, read as the reverse complement.
AATTTATAAACAATAGAAATTTATTTCTCACAGTTCTGGAGGCAGGAAGTCCAAGAGCAAGGCCCCAGTCGGGTTGGAGTCTGGGGACAGCCTGGTCTTTGCTTCTAAGATGGTGACTCAAACGCTGTGTCCACACATGATGGAAGAATGGAGGAGGAAAAGGGGCTGAACACCCCCCTGCCCTCACTGAGCCCTCCTAGAGGGCACAAATCCTATCCACGAGGGTGGAGCCCTCATGGCCTACTCCCCTCCTCAAAGCTCCACCTCTTCATACTGTTGCTTTCAGGGTTAAGTCCCAGCAGGACTTTTGGAGAGTTCAAACATTCAAACCAATGCACCTTCCATCACTGCTCCTCACAGACAGGGAAGAGTCTTGGAGAGAGTAGTGGCAGAGAATCTCAGCAAATAGCAGTCAGGGCTGCCATGTATTACCTGACAGTTTGTGCCCTACACAAAGATGCCAGCTGAGGATTGGTGGTGGGCAAGGTGGGGGCTGTCTTCTAATCTGCACCACATTCACTATGCTGTGTGCCCACATGGCTGCGTCCACCATAAAGTGGCACCTTTTTCTCACTTATCTGCCAAGAAGAAGTGCCTTTTCCTCTCACAAAAGCTTATGATGGCAATGAAGATCCCCAAACATTGGAGAGGTTCTGAGCAGAGGATGGAGCCTAGGAACAAGTCTATTCTTGGAGTTAAGCAATAGTCCACGGCTAGCATTCAGAGTAGAGCACTCCAGTAATTCATTTACACAAATGGCTATTAAGTATCTACTATATGCCAGGTACTGTGCTGAAGAAGATGGACATAGTCTTTGCTTTCAGGGAGCGTCCAGATCCGCAAAAGAGACAGATCTCAAACAAGAAAACTATTATATAGTGTCAGGTAGTGATAAGTGATATAACAGAAGGAAAAGAGAATTGTAAGACTGAGCAGGAAAGGGAAGGCAACTCTAGGTAGATATTTGAAGTGAGGATTAAATGATGAGACGAAGTTGGCCGTGAAATCTTGAGGATTAGCCCTTTAGGAGGAATGAGCCGTTATTGGAGTTTACGGTAAGATCACAGTAAGAGTGGTGCCCTATGATTGCATTAATGTACACAGCTGTGATTTAATAAAAAAAAGAAGGAAAAAAAAGATCAGAGTAAGAGACATGGAAAATGATCAGAACCAAAGAAGGACAACCCAGGAGAAGATCAGACCATGAGGAGCAGCATATAGGGACACCTTTGACATGTGGGCACCAAAGATATCCAGGAATTTACTATCCAGACTGGGGCATTATTGGGAGTGGAAGGGGCAATGTGGATCATTACCCCAGGACAACAAGTATAAAGTGGGTCTGTTCTAGGAAAACCAGGGTGAATAATTACCTTACCCTGGGGGCCATGGGTATGGGATTTATTTGACCAGAGAATTTGAAGCCCAGAATTAAGACTAAGCCAGTTTAGACTGAGCCACTTAATCCACTCATTGTTAATATGGAGGAAGAGGCCACAGAGAGAACCAAACACTGGGAGCTGTGCTACATAGATAAGGCTCCTGGCCAAGACAGCTAGGTGTCCCCTAATGTATGTTTTTTTTCCCTGAGTACCGTACCACCATAATTGAAGGTCACCTTTTCCTGCTTCCCTTGCATCTAAAGTGACCAAGGTGACTGAGTTCTATCCAAGGTGATGCGAGGGAAAGTGGTGTCCGTGTCTTTGTACAACTCTGGCAGCACCATTCACGATATGAGGAAACTGTGAGTAGAAATGATGTTGCAACCTCAGATGGAAGAAGCGTGTTCTATCCACGCCTCCTTTTGCTCCTAAAAGGCTGAATGCACCAAGGTTCAATGGCAATAAAATTCTGACCTGCGGCCTCTTTGGCAAACTCTGTAGCAACTAACCCAGAATGGGCAGGACTTGGTTAATTACTGTCAGCTTCCCTATTTTTTGTTTCAACTCAGGGCCCGCCGGGGAGAGTCATTTATGCCTGCAAACCAATCACATAAGATACCTCACTCCCAATAAGCCAGCCTCTAGCCCCCCTGTGCCAATAGCCTCCCATCAGCCTTCTCTCTTTTCCATTCTAATGCTTCCCCACTCACTCCTCTGCCTGCCTTTGAGTCTCTGCCAAGTGCAGGACTTCTTGCTACAGCAAGCTCTGCATCAGCAGCCTCTGTTTGCTCTCTTTTGGAGGAGGTGGGGGTCTTCATTTTTTTCTACACCTACTTCTTGCTGAGTGGAATACAGACATGGGTGAACCAACTGGAATTGTGGGCACTAGGATGCTAGAATCCCCAGTTACTGTTTCCAGGAAATTGACATATACTTTAGGTGTTAGTGACAGACAAACCTGCTTCAATTTTTTAAGGCACTGCTATTTTGGGTCTCTGTTTTAGCAACCTAAACACACACACACACACACACACACACACATATACACACACACACTCTCACACTCTGAGGAGCTTTTTTTTTTTTTAGCTCAGATTGAATAGTCAAACTTCATCTATTTAAACCATACTAATTTGGAACTTCTGCAAATCTGCCCTGGGGCTGCCTGGGTAAAGGGTACATTTGCACTAGATTAAAAATCAGAGTTTGCTGAGCAGATTCATGTACTCCAGATTCCACTCATTTAAACTGCGGTTTTTAAGTTACTTTAGCATCTTTTATTTGCATACAATGATTGATATGCTAATTATAAGAGACTCATACCTATTCATTAATACTTGGAGTGTACTTAGTCCTGGCAGTCTGACAATGCTTGTCATGCAAAAGAATAAAGCTGCACCTCTGCACACTAAATTCATAATTTTTATCAATTCTGAACGGACTCTTCCCAATCAGAATAAACAAGCAAATTTCACTGACTCTGTCTTGGATGATTCCTTTGTGTCCCAAGGTGAGTCTTTCTTTGGATACAGCTTTAGCCACTACCTGACTCAGAATCACAGGACACAAAATAATTTTGGATGGGGAATGTATAAGTGCAATTTCTTAACGTCCACATTTACTCTGTCCTTCTTCTGGTCACCAGATTTAAGGCAGAAACAGCTCATTCTGTCCTCCAGGTCACTTCTCTAGACCCACAGGGCAAGCACGGAGGAGCAGACCCACAGAACTAATTTCTTGGGGCCACAGACCTAGCCATTTGATGCCCTATAAGACGCCTGGGTCAGGAAGGCGGGCCAGGAAACAGCTAATGTCTTAGACTTCTGTTTCTTCTAAGTCAGACCTGATTTTCAGGGAACTTCTACCATGTCTGACAGCAGACAAAGGCAAAGAGGGCCCTGGAATTTTAGCAATCCTCCTGTTCTCCTCTGGGTACTACAGTGCCATCAGAAAAGTATGTCCCAGAAATGCAGATCCTTGGGACATCCTTGTCCACGACCCCCAGCCTCCAACATCCATCCAACTCCTCCATCCATCCAGCATTTGCTGTGTGCCTACTATGTGTTTGCAAGCCACGGTCTTGACTCTTGAGGAGTTTGTGGTCTGTGGTGGGGGTAGACATTTACATGAGTAGTTATAATCTAGGGTGATAAAAGCTGTAATTGAATTACATACAAGCTCCCAAGCAAACACAGAAGAAGGAGCAGATAACTGGGCTTAGCTGGGGAAGGCTTCGCTAATATCAAGCAAGTGACACTTGAGTGAAGTCTTACTGGGTGGTTTTCCATTAGCTGGAGATGCTGGGTGGAGGAACACATTCCAGGCAAAGGAAACAGTATGGACAGAGGCACAGAGACTTGAAAGAGTCAAGAAAAGGCATGTCATTCTGTAAGGTTGGAGCAGAGAGTGAGGGGGGAGGAGGAGATGAGACAGAAACTATAAGTTGGGGTGCTCTCAGGCACCGTGCTGAAGGACTTGGACTTTATCTGAGGTTATGGGACACATTCAAGGCAGGGCTGGGACCTGAAAAGCCTACAGGGGCTAGATAAATGACGTCGAGCTGGGTAGGGGCTGGAAAACAGGTAGAAAGCCCCATCCAAAGGGAGTAGCCAACTGCTGTAGTGCTGGACGCAGGCTCAGTGCAGTCACTGTTACCATTTTCTTAAAAATAAGCTGGAAATCCATATTTTCTTATGAATGCTCCCAGGTTTTTAACTGTAGTTAATAACTGACATTATTCCAAAATGTCATTCTAGCCAAGCAAAATGTTATCTGATGTCCCATCGACCCTTGGACCTTCAGTTTGGGTCATCTGATCTAAAATTTCCAGAGAACTGACACAGACTTACGTTTCAGAGAGAGGATGTCCCCACAGATCTCACATGGTCTTTCTGCCCTACCTCCTGCCGGCAAGAATGTCCTTCCCCATCTCCAGCCTTTTGCCCCTTCCAAATGCGGCCTCTGCCCCCTTCCTGCCCCTCCCTCACTCCCTCCCTTTCCCCCCTCTCCACTAGTAGGAGCTGAATGAATGAACCCTGGGGCAGGCCTGGCTTACAGAGAAAAAGCCCAGCATTAAGGACACAAGAGAGCCATATTTATTTCACATGGACAAGCATGATTCCGTCGCATGCTGAACACAAAAGCTCGTGTGAGCTAAGTACCCGTAACAGCAGAATTATGTGCTTTTGTCCACAGGGAGCAGGAAGAGTCACAATGTGGTTTCAGAGATAGTATCCTTCAAGTACAGTTGAAACCACCGGCTCTGCAGCTTTATTTTGTCATCAAAGGGTCAGTCTCCCAGGAGTGGCCAGGGGCTGCTGCCAGCGATGTAATCTCATGATAAGTTGATAAATTCTGAGGAGGACTGAGAATGACCTCTCCTGCCACCCCCCAGGCATCTCCGGGGGCGGTGGGGTGGAAGCTCAGAGGGAAGGTACATGCCACTGGGAATTCAAAAGGTCACTCCCTGGTGGACAGTGACAGAGGCCCACTGCTGTGTTCATAACAACAGAACCATCACCACTTATATATCTCTTATCACTGGAAGATCCACTCTTTTCAGCGCAGTTCCCCAAGGAACTTTATAGGCAGAAGGGATAACGACTCTGGAATTGAGTTAGAAGCAGATCAACTTTGACTGGACAGAGTGGTAAGAGCTGGAGGCAGGGACATCGGGTCTCTGGGTGTTAGCTGGGCTCCTGGGTTTCAAGATGATGAGAATTCAAGATGGGGGAGAGGGCTGGAATCTCAGCTAATGGGGGAAAGAGGATGGGAGGCTCTGCGAGCAAACCTCAAGGACCAGATGAGCAGAAGAGCCCTTGCCTCTGGGTGGCTTATTCCCACCTGAAGTCCTGCCCAACGGTTTCATAAAATTTAATATTATAAGGTCTATAAAATTCCCGGAGCTGGTCTATCACCTCGGGATCGATCTGCACGTGAGTTCTACCTTTGGATTTTCCCAGGCATCGAGGCAGGAGGCTCGACTGTGTTTTTTTCAAGCAAGGGAAGCCTTTGGTCTTGTTGAAGTAGAAGTGCTTGTCTGTGATGAATCTCTTGATGCCCAGGAAGTCCTGGACGCGCCCCATCTCGCCGGCGGGGTCAGTGATGAGCCGCTCGCCGCTGACGAAGTGGATCTGGGCCAGCGGGAAGTAGCGCAGCCAGCTCTCCAGATGCAGCGCGTACATGCCGATGCGGATGGCGTTCCACGACACGTCCACCAGGCCCAGGCTGCGGTTGCGGAAGGACAGGCCCTCGAAGGTGGGGATGTCGGGCTTCTTGGAGAGCGTCTGGGTGTAATCGGAGATGGCGCGCGTCACCGGGTTGCGCACAACCACAATCAGCTTGGTGTCTCGGGACATGTTGAAGATCCTTCGCGGGGCCTCTTGAGTCACGAAGTAGCTGGGTGTCTTTTCCAGCGTGATCTGGCTCTCCAGGGTCCTGGGCATCAGGCTCCTGAGGGCAGAAGCAAGACATCATCAAACAGGGTTCCCTGGTGACCTAGGTAGGACTCATCAGCTCACTCCGCCCTGTGACCTATTGAACGCCCCTGCGCCCTCCCCCACACATTTGAGCCTTTCACCGTGTGAGGTCCCCACTTTAAATCTGCTTACTTTTTATTGTATTTAAAATGTTAACCATTTTGCTTTGAGATTGGAACCAACCTAGAAGTTCACCAGTCTTGGTTAAATAACTTGTGGAAAAGCCCATTAATAGGTCAGCAGATCTGCATGCGTTGGTATGGAATAATTTCCAATACATAGGTGTTAAATGAAAAAAAGGCAAGGTATAGCATGCCTATTGAGGGAAGGGCTGCAAGAAAGCAGTAAAAGCAGTTGCTTCTGGGGAGGGACCTGGAGGTGGGTGCACAACTAGGAGATGAGGAATACATGGGGATTGCTTTTTACTGTGTAATCTGTTACACTGCTTGAAATGTTTAAAAATGCATTCATTACATATTCAAAAAAATTAAAAGTAAGGCACTGAATATTCTGGCAAAAGCGATTTCTCCAATTATATTAAGAAAATCTTTTTTGGGGTGAAAAGTCTTGTTTTGTAGGAACAGCAACTGTTTTAGATTTGAGTGCTGATGTCTTCTCCTGCCAAAAAACATCTGAAATACATCTTTTGTGTAGGCTTTAAGAACAGAACTCCAGGCTGGTTGAGACCTTAGTCAGAAGCCAGGCAATGCAACCCTTCTCTCTCTCTTTTTAAATTTCCTGGCTCTGCTTGAGACTTTAAGGGATGAGGGAAGGAAGCTCTGAAGTGTCCTTCCCAGATATGTCTCTTTCAGGCTTTGATGGAGGAGAACACCTGGTTCCCAGTCACTATTTCCTGATGAAGGTTGTATTTTGCCCTTAAACTTGTTTTTCTTAATCCTGGCTGCACATTACGACTACTTGAGAAGTTTTTTTCTTTTTGAAATACAATGTCTGGGCTCTGTCCTAGGCCAACCGATTATAAATATTTGGGGGTTCCTGCTTTTCTAAAGCTCCTCAGATGATTCCAGGATGAAGGCAAAGTTGAGATCATCCCCATTCATCCTCTCTCCAGTCCTGACACTTTGACTTACCAACCAACCCCCGAAGCATTCATCCTCACATTCCTTTGGAAGATCGACTCCCAGTTCCTAGTCTGTTTCCCAGCTCATATCATCATCTCCATCCAGTAACCTGTCCTCACAGTTCTTTGACTTTCACTACTCCAAGTAGCTTCATTTTCTCTTCGCTTCACCTCGTCTTCCTCATGGCCATACGTTGGTTCTTATCATTGAAATTGTCCTAACTCTGAAATGGTTAACTCAGAAATCTCACTCTAGGACTCACTCACCCACTACAGTGGGTTGAACGGTGACCTTCCAAAATATACATCCAGCCTTTGCGTTCTCTCTCCCTCTCCCAACATGGTGGCCTCGGCAAAAAAGAATAAGAAGGGAAGACTATCTCCCTGACAGACTTTCTGGCCGAGGATGGGGGAACTGGTGGAGGAAGCACATATGTACCCAAACCAGTCAGCTGGGCTGATGAAACAGAAGACCTGGAAGGAGATGTTTCAACCACTTGGCACAGTAACAATGATGATGTGTACAGAGCATCGCCAATTGACTGTTCCATCCTTCCCACTGCTCCACGGGCTACTCGGGAACCCAATATCGACCGGAGCAGTCTTCCCAAATTGCCACCCTACACTGCTTTTCTAGGGAACCTGCCCTATGATGTGACAGAAGACGCGTTAAGGAATTCTTTAGAGGATTAAATATCAGTGCAGTGCGTTTACCCCATGAACCCAGCAATCCAGAGAGGTTGAAAGGTTTTGGTTATGCTGAGTTTGAGGACCTGGATTCCCTTCTCAGTGCTCTGAGTCTCAATGAAGAGTC